>MJUU01000007.1:4942-17915 GCA_002080025.1 Modiolus philippinarum | reverse complement strand
CGTTGTATAAACATATGTTTGTATGTCATGTATGTTTTGCCATTGTATTTGCTTGACCCCTATGGGCGCAAATTTTCAAATAAATATTATTATAATATTAGCGTTTCATGCTTATTTCTAACCTTTAAGCTCATCCCTTACCCCAACTGACTGAAAGAAGATATAGTGACAATACAGGATTTTTAATAGTGGCCGTCTTGAGCTTATTATGATATATGAGCAAAGCCCATTGTTGAAGGCTTCATGAAGAACAATAAACGTGTTCCTCCTCTGCTTGATTGTAGAGACTTTGTGCGTTTACTCCACATCCTTTCCTTCATCATTAACGATTTTCGCAAACAGCTTTGGTCTTGTTTTTGCATTCGTATGAGATAGTTTAATTACATATCATATAAGACAGTCTAGTTCAACAAACCACGAGAATGGGACAATCTAACGTAATTGCATATCAACCTAGAGAATGTATCGTAATTGTGCATCGCTGTTAACACTAGGTCCGAAATTCACGACTCTTTGTAGAATATGTTTGGACTTTAATTGTTGCGGACAGACAGTCTACATTAAGTACACAACGGTATCTGCTAAAGCTTAATAAAAGCACTGAGTTCTAAAACATGTACTAAATACCCATTCTGACTCAGGGGACACCCCTTATTAAAAAGACAAATACTTGTAAACTAATCTGAAATATTCTCTCTCATTCATATAAACTTTTGTTTACCACATATTTTCTATTTATATATACAATTAACGTAAAACTGCACGCACATGGTGCATTTTCGTTTTACCCTATTTGTTACAGAGAGAGTTGTTAATCTAATGTCACTGAACTGTAAAAATAGTTTTATAACATTTTATTGGCACACAATGTGAAAGCCGTGATTGTATTTACAATCCTTCAAATAAAACGGGCAACCTGTAACCGCAAATCAGTACAATTATAATGTATGTCAAACAGATGCTTGTACACCTGATGTATATGTGTACTTTTAAATTCTTGCTATTGAATGATAAGGAATAAGAAGAAGAATTTCTGTTAGTACAGATGTACTTCCAGTATCACAACATAAACAGAACGATATAATGTAAAATATTTAAGGATTATCCACTTGGTATCAATTAAGTGTTTATTCTTATTTACATAAAAGGTAAACATGAACCCAATTGATGTATTTCGGACGAAAATGTTTCTTAAATACTATTTAAAGACTAAAATCAAGGAATACGGATAGTGATTTGTTACAGGATTTAATGTTTATATGATATATTTTTCAAATGTAAAATTTACTCTATCCAGTTTTTTTTTCTTACAATGAGAAGAATGTGATCCCGGATGATGATTCTGTTAAGGTTGACGAAATGCAATTTCTACTACTGATATTTGGGCCTGATGCACATGGCCTGATGCTTTTCAAACTTATAATTACCACTTAATACATCAGCAAACGAATACCGAAGCAAAACAAAATACCGAAGTTATTGTGCATTTAGTTTCGAATACTTATGTCTCTTCAGTGCAGATAAAATAAAAACATTTGGAAATCCACAAACCGAAATATGTGTAAAAGCTGATAGAGAACAAAACAAAAATAGGATCTAAAAAGGAAGGCCAAAATAAGCTAAGGACAGAGCTATACAACAGGGAAATACACCTTAGTTTTCAAGAAAAATTTCATAAATTTAGATATTAAAATTGAGAATAAAATCGATTTTCGAGCCAGCACCGAAGTGCTATCTACTGGGTTTTTGAATACCCTCAGGGTCATGTAGTTTACCAGCAGTTGCATCGGCCCATTGGTATTTTATAATAACAAAATACCGAAGATATTTTGAATTTAGTTTCTGCATATGCGCATTTTGACAACAAATGTCTCTTCAGTGCAGATAAAATCAAAGCATTTGGAAATCCACAAACCGTAAATATGTGTAAAAGCTGATAGAGGGCAAATCACCAATATGATCTAAAAAAGGAAGGCAAAAATAAGCTAAAGACAGAGCTATGCAAAAGGGAGATACTCTATAGTTAATAAGAATTTTTTTCAAACATTTAGATATTGCAAGTTTTTGAATAAAATTGGTTTTCGAACAAGCACCGAAGTAATAGCTACTGGGTTGGTGAATACCTTGGGGGACCAACAGGCCACCAGTAGTGGTATCAGCCCTGTGTTAATTAATAACAAAAAACCGAAGTTATTGTGAATTTAGTTTCTGCATATGCAAATTTTGACAACTTATGTCTCTTCAGCGCAGATAGAATCAAAACATTTGAAAATCCACAGACCGAAATATGTGTAAAGCTGATAGAGAGCAAATTACCTATAGGATCTAAAAAAGAAGGCCAAAATAAGCTAAGGACAGAGCTATGCAAGAGGGAGATACTCCTTAACTTTTAAGAAAATTTTCTTAAATTTAGATGTTGTAAGATTTTGAATGAAATCGGTTTTCGAGCCAGCACCGAAGTATTAGCTACTGGGTTGGTGAATACCCTCGGCGACTAATAGTCCACCAGCAGTGGCATCGGTCAAGTAGTATTAAGTAAAAAAAATATCGAATTAATTGTGAATTTAGTTTCTGCCTATGCGCATTTTGACAAATTATGTCTCTTCAGTGCATGCACTGTAAAAAAATGTGTCTTACTGGAAGACATGTTTTAAAGCATTTTTTGCCCTAGACATGTTTAGTACCGAAACGCTATTTCTTTAGACATGTCACTACATAAGACGTGTCTAGAATTAAGACGCCATTAGCATAGACATGATTCAGTTGTAAACATTTAATGATTAAGACATGTCATCATATAAGACATGTATGGTCAGAAGACACCAAATAACAAAAAACGAGGCTCGCGCGTTCAATAGCGTGGGTATCAATTTACACTATTGTTTATATGAAGTGAATGGAAAGAATGAAGTCAAGTGAACATTGAAATACACAAGTTTTCGTTCAAAGCAAGACTTTATAGAGTAACAACGTGTCTTTGGTGTATTGTATGTCATACAAATATTATGTCGATCCAGCCAAAGGATATGAGACAAACTCTGCATCCAGTCTGTGTAGTCCTATAATATATGACTTCGCACTTCTATTCCATATTTAACGTTCTTATCGGATTTTTGCATTTTTTATTTTTTTGAAAGTGCGAAGTCATATCGGATTTTTAAAATTTCCATTAGCACTTTCCGACATGATTTCATGTCGGAAGTAAAATTAGTTTCCTGTTGGACTGTATGCCATGTTTTTAAATATATTTAAGTTTTCACGGACCTATACATAAAAATCATTAAAAAACATACCTCTCTTGTCATTCAGACTATTATTCCCAACACTGCTAAATAAAATTATTTCCCAAGCGGTGCAATATCTAGAGCATTCGCCATATTTCAATGATTTTCGAATTTGAACAACCGTATTTTGAAAAACGAAGTTCATTATAAAAGTGCATGCAAGAAGTGGATTTCGCACAAGAAGTTCTTATTTTACATTTGAAAATCTTATTTTTCATGAATTTTAATCCATTATTTATCTCGGTGAACATTTCACTCATGTAGTATAAAAATAAACAAAGATGTGAAAACATTTCGAGACGACCCACCAGGTAAAACGAGTCGGGTATTGATTTAAATTATAATGACAAAAGAATTAATCACAACAAAGGGTACTCTTCTCACGGGAGCATGTCAAAAAGACAATGTTTAGATGTTTATTTTTGGATATTTGGATTAATTGAGTAAAAATACTAAAAGACTTGCAGGTATCAAAAATCTAGGGGCGGAAAAAATTAACCCCAAAGCTTTTGATTTTAGTACTTATGGTGAAAAGCACGATCTTCGGTTGGAAAATGATACAGCAGTACGCTTTTGTCTATATCGTTTTGTTTACGATTTTGCAAGTTCATTCTTACCAACTTTCGATTTGATATTCAAGAATGCAATTGGGATTTTCTGCTGTTTTTGAAGATTTGGCACTACAGTAAACGGCAAAACACATAAATTCATTTTTGGGAGTATAATTCTAAACCAGAGAACAAACTATATGACTATGTTTCGTGAAAAACCATTGCTACGGGTTTTTGGACAAATACGATAGGACCTCGCGCTCCATGTAAAAGTCAGTATATGTAAAAACAGAAACAGCGCCAGGTTCTATATTGTAGGACTACCAGTCTGTGCAACGTGGGAGAAATGGCCATTTTTGCATTTATCCATCAATAAATTATTCAGAAGGGCAAACCTCTTATAGAATAAGGAGAACAATAGCACAGAATCGGATTTTGAGTATTATGCTTAAAAACACAGTAATATTAATATAGTAAGATGAAAGCAACTACGTAATGCATCCCCTTTTTGTGTCCTTCGGGTTTTGTTCTGTAATATGATCAATGTTGATTGTCTTGTTCTACATGTACTTCTGGATATCTCAATATATATGTTTTGTGCGATAGTTTATAACCAGCAAGAAAAGAAAAGGCGAAAACGCGAAAAGTCGAAAACGCGAAAACACGAAAACGCGAGATGTTTACCGCGAAAAAGCGAAAAGGCGAGATCTCGTGTTTTCGCGTTTTCGTGTGCGGGATTTCGCGTTTTCGTTCTCGCGTTTTCGCCTTTTCGCGTTTTCGACTTTTCGTGTTTTCGCGTTTTCGCTTTCTTGATCTCGCCTTTTCGCGTTGTTGAATGATAGCACGAAAACGCGAAAATGGCCGCATCCGGCTTCCATAACATACTGTAAGATTTTCAGTAATGAATTTTCATTTGTATTTTTCAGGTAGACCTTCTGCTTAATGTCCAAGCAAAAATGGTGCACCTATGATTGTCATTGTGAATGAACATTTTGACTAAGTTTCGAACTGTTTCAATATTGGAGAAGGAGTAAAGATCAAAGTTAGACACTGTCACCAGTGACAATGACCATGAGTTATCTACTCTTCTGCTATAGTACATGGGACTTTTCCTATCCAAAACAATATCAGCTCAGATTGGGATTCCTTGTTCACAACATAAAAAAGAAAGCGAAACAGTTGACTATGATCTGTAATAACCTGAATGTGTGGAAAGTTTTATGAAACATTTTTTTCTGGGGAAAATTGCCAGGAAGACGTTCAGACTTAGTGTGACACTTCATGCAAACTTGTGGTTTCTGTCTTTCATATGCTATAGAACTTGCAAAAAAACTGCTTTTAATTACAATAATAATGCACATTTGTCACTGAAAACATATTTTAATTTTGCATCATTAAAGATTCTGTAAATTTGTGTACAATAAAATCTTTTACATCAAAATGTTTTAGTTATGAAAAAGAAAGGAAATGGGGTAAATGTCAAGGAGACAACATCCCATATCCAGGTAAAAACGACCAAAAACAAAACATCTAGGGGTCACCATATGGTCTTCAACACAGTGAGGAACCTCACACCACATAGTAAGCCCTAAATGGGCCCGAAAAGGTAAAAAAGTGAATAAATCAACGGAAACAAACCACATCCAATAACCCAAATATCAAAAAACTATAATTTTATAAGAAGACAAGGACAAGCCAATGACCAACATGTTCCTGACTTGGGACAGGCGCGTTATGTTAGTATCCGATTTTGATTACAACAACACTAAAGTTAAAGTTAGTACACGAAATACTGAACGTTTACATGTTTACTGTGTGTCTGTTGATGGGATGTGCAATTTTAGTTTATCAAACAGAGATATTAAGAAATGATTTGTTTTTGATTATTTTTTATAGGAAGATTGAATGTTGTCTCCTTGGCATTTACCGCGTTTCCTTTCTATTGCATTCTTACAGGATTCTTTGTCTCAAACTTAAGTTGTTCACAATAAACTCTATTCTTTAAATGACCTTGAGTAAGTTTTTACTGTATAAGACATTTCATAAGACATTTCAGTTTACAATTTTTCTATTTTTAATCGCAAACTAGTTCCAATATCAGCTGTTTCTGGGATGTTCTAATACATTGGTAGATGACCAGAGTGCAACTTCATCAGGATTTATATCTTCATTTTTAGGAAACTACTAGTGGCTGCAAGTATGGAAAAAAGACTACAAAAATGTATGATACTTTTGGGTGATCAGAAATCTACTGACAAATATCTTTGGATTAGACAATACATATCAAGAATTTCAAATTCCTAATTTTCTAATCCAAACTGTTTTCCAAGTCTGTTTTTCACCGCCAAAAAGTGCCATGCATTTTTATTGCTTTTTCATTTTTTTTCATCAAGAGATGCAAGAGATGTCTTGATTCAAGACACTTAAAAGTTAGTCATGTTCAATATCTAAGCACCAATTGAAAAGACATGTCTAGGGTTAAGACGTTTTTCAATACATATCTACCTGTAAGACATGTCTTAAATCAAGACGTGTTAAAAAGTGATACATGAATAGTGTATAGAAAAATGTCTAGGGCCTAGACACATATTTTACAGTGCAGAAAAAATCAAAACATTTGGAAATCCATAAACCGAAATATGTGTAAAAGCTGATAGAGGACAAATCACCAATAGGTTCTAAAAAGGAAGACCAAAATAAGGTAAAGACAGAGCTATGCAAAAGGGAGATACTCTTTAGTTAAGAAGATTTTTTTCTAAAATTTTGATATTGCAAGCTTTTGAATATTTGAATAAAATCGGTTTTCGGACCAGCACCGCAGTAATAGCTACTGGGTTGGTGAATACCTTGGGGGACCAACAGTCCACCAGTAGTGGCATCAGCCCTGTGTTAATAAATAACAAAATACCGAAGTTATTGTGAATTTAGTTTCTGCATATGCAGATTTTGACAACTTATGTCTCTTCAGCGCAGATAAAATCAAAACATTCGGAAATCCACAAACTGAAATATGTGTAAAAGCTGATAGAGAGCAAATTACCTATAGGATCTAAAAAAGGAAGGCAAAAATGAGCTAAGGACAGAGCTATGCAAGAGGGAGATACTCCTTAACTTTTAAGAAAATTTTCTTAGATTTAGATGTTGAAATTTTGAATAAAATCGGTTTTCGGGCCAGCATTGAAGTACTAGCTACTAGGTTAGTGAATACATTCGGGGACTAATAGTTAATCAACAGTGGCATCAGCGCATTAGTAATAAATAACAAAATACTGAAGATTTTTTTAATTTAGTTTCTTCATATGCGTATTTTGACGACAGATGTCTCTCAGTGCAGATAAAATCAAAACATTTGGAAATCAACAAACCGTAAATATGTGTAAAAGCTGATAGAGAACAAATCAGCAATAGGATCTAAAAAGGAAGGCCAAAATAAGGTAAAGACAGAGCTGTGCAAAAGGGAGATACTCCTTAACTTTTAAGAAAATTTTCTTAAATTTAGATGTCGTAAGTTTTTGAATGAAATCGGTTTTCGAGCCAGCACCGAAGTATTAGCTACTGGGTTGGAGAATACCCTCAGGGACTAACAGTCCACCAGCAGTGGCATCGGTCAAGTGGTAATAAATTAAAAATATCGAAGTTATTGTGAATTTAGTTTCTGCATATGCTCATTTCGACAACTTATATCACAAAGACAAAACAAACAAACAAAAACGAACAAGAACGCCACAAAACTAAAGAACTAGCAGTGTGAACCATTTATTACTTAATTACATTGCCCTTATTTTCAGAACTTTTACACACCTCCTGACCGATGTGTTAAAAAAGGATAACTTCCATGGGATAAATTTTACTCAGTTGCTGATTGGTCAGTAATGCATAAATTTCTAGTAATAGTGCGACCGGATGTTGGTGAAATTAACACCTGAACCATTGTTTGGCAAAAACAGTAATGGTTTTTGAATTTTTGGCCGGATTGAACGGAGTGTAAATCAGGGTTATAGTATGGTGAATGTCGGGCGGCTGGCGGCGGGTGGGGAAAATAGGGTACCTATTTTGTGAAATCAACTCCTCCTACAGTTTTCAACCCATATCTTTGAAACTTTGCAGAATGTTTTTATATATGTTGAAGATGTGCACCTGACCTTATGGAATTATTTCGGAAATGTTTTATTACTTTTCCGAACTTAGGAACTTAGTCATTTTTATCGACATTTTCAACAGAGGATATCTATTTTGTGAAATCAACTCCTCCTACAGTTTTCCACCCAGATCTAAAAAGTCACAAAATGTTTCTATATATATTGAAAATGTGCACCTGACTTTTTAGAATTGTTTCGATTTTTTTTTCTTATTTTATCGACATTTTCAACAGAGGGTACCTATTTTGTGAAATCAGCTCCTCCTACAGTTTTCAACCCATATCTAAAAAACTTCACAGAATGTTTCGATATATATTGAAGATGTGCACCTGACTTTATGGAATTATTTTGGAACTTGTTTCTTACTTTTCCGGACTTAGTCAGTTTTTATCGACATTTTCAACAGAGGGTACCTATTTTGTGAAATCAACTTCTCCTACAGTTTTCGACCAAGATCTTTGAAACTTCACAGAATGTTTTTATATATATTGAAAATGTGCACCTGACTTTATAAAATTGTTTCGATTTTTTTTCTTACTGTTCCGGACTTAGGAACTAAGTCATTTTTATCGACATTTTCAACCGAGGATATCTATTTTGTGAAATCAACTCCTCTTACAGTTTTCAACCCAGATCTTTGAAACTTCACAGACTATTTTTATATATATTACAGATGTGCACCTGACTTTATGGAATTATTTTGGAACTTTTTTCTTACTTTTCTTGACTTAGGAACTTAGTCAGTTTTTATCGACATTTTCAACAGAGGGTACCTATTTTGTGAAATCAACTTCTCCTACAGTTTTCGACCCAGATCTTTGAAACTTCACAGAATGTTTCTATATATCTATATATTGAAAATGTGCACTTGACTTTATAGAATTGTTTCGATTTTTTTTCTTACAGTTCCGAACTTAGGAACTAAGTCATTTTTATCGACATTTTCAACAGAGGGTACCTATTTTGGGAAATCAGCTGCTCCTACAGTTTTCAACCCAGATCTAAAAAAAACTTCACAGAATGTTTCTATATATATTGAAGATGTGCACCTGACTTTATGACATTATTTTTCGGAAATTTTCTATTTTTCCAGACTTAGGAACTTAGTCATTTTTTATTGACATTTTCAATTTATGAAATTTAATCCTACACTTCTCTTCCAAGATCCTTGAAATTTAAAAGCATATTCTATATACAGCCCACATAGACCAATTTATGTGAAAGGTCCATTAAATAGGGAACCTATAAAATAACAACACCAAAACACAACCCGGCCATTTGAATCTTTGACCCATTTTTATGACTGATATGACTAAGTCTTTATTATACGACATATTTATTTTAAAGAAGAGCCTCCGGCTCGAATCACTTTTCTTTACAAATTTGAGTGTAAAAATAGTAAAGAACATTCCATTCTTACATTTGAACAGTTGAGGGGTGGACATGTGGGTGTCTTTCTCCTTTCTCCCGTCCCCTCTCTCCTTACTTTCTTCTCTCTCATTTCTCCAGGTTTACCTTAAATACCCCTTTATTCCTCTATTGCAATCCTATCCCCTTTTTACCGCCCCGTTCTCCTGGTCTCCATCTACCCTTACAGTTCAATTTTACAGTAGCTTGTCTGTGAAAAATTTGTTGAGATGAATTTCCAGCACTCACATAGCTATTTCCCAAAAAGTGCCTTCACCAAACTTCTAATGTAATCTGTCGGCACACTACTGTCCAGTTATCTGAAATAAAAAGATAATGCATTTATTGAAAAGTAGTTGAGAACCGAACCGTCAGTCTAAAAACGAATAATCGAACTCCATGGTATTATCCAAAAAAAAAAGACAAAACTTAAGTATACACAGAAAAGAAAGGAAAATGAAGACCAACATACATAAAAAGATGAACTACATGGGCCCAATAAAATAAGCATGGGTGAGATCAGGTGTACCGGTAGAGTAAGCATCTCCTGCTTCTTATAGGACACCCGCCGTGTTGAATTTGTCAATTCTGGAAGTAAAGTGAAATCCGGTAGAGGAAGAAAGCAACTTTGTAAAGGGGGATCTGTTGTCATCTCATTTGAAAGGAACTGAAATGAATATTATAAGTGTAACGCGTTCATTGTTTTATTGACAGACCCCTTGAGAGATAAAAGGGTGCAGACAGGGGATGCCTTTCTCCTATCCTTTTCCTTCCTCCTGTCGCCCTTCCTCGTTTTCCCGCATGCTGAACACTTACAATAAATCAATTCAAATCTATAGTATTCGGTACGTGTTCGTTTTTCTTTTTCCGCCTTTTCTTCATTGATTGTAAAGTAACCGTTATTACAGTTCAGTTCAGTTGACGGAATTTCACAAACATATATTAATACGCGTATATGTTACAGTGAATTTGTAAAATCTGGGAATTTTTTAAATTACTGAACATTCAGGGAATTTGTAAAATCAGGGAATTTTTAAAATTACTGAACATTCAGGGAATTTGTAAAATCACTGAAAATTCGGGGAATTTTTAAAATTACTAAATTGGTCAGTGGGTTTGTTAAATCCTGAATTTAAACCAGGGATTATACAAAATCACTAAGAAATCAGTTACCCTTTTACTGATTCCCTGGTCGTGTTTAGGAAATTTGTAAAATAATTTTCAGATATTTTATAACAAACAATATGTTTAAATTATAAAGCAGATTACGTTATAGATCTATTAAAAAGCCAACTTTAGATTAAAAAAAAGCATTAAGTTTTAATTTTCGTGTTCAATTTGACCCTTTTTTTATTATTCAGAGTATTTTAAGTTCAATGAATCAATGGTACAAAACCAATAGCAGTTTTTTTCTAGTCAAAGAGGGAAACTGGAAATACAAAATAATGCAAATGAGTCTTAGCTATCAACAGATAGAAAAGAAACATGTAACTACTATAATCATGTTCGAAAATTTGTACATGGGTCATCTCACACTGTAAACCGCTGCTTAGGTCGGAATAAAGATATCCTAGATTTTCATCACCTCCGGTCCCGATTTTTCCAACCCATTCCAAAAATGTTATTTTGATTTTTACCATAAATGATAGAAATAAAACATCAAATTCATCCGTCCGTGCTGAATTTTATAAAAATTTGGATAAAAAATCTAGGATCTTTTTATTTAAAGATTAAATTCTGTAAAAGGTTAATCAGTTTCTAAGATAAATCATATAATCCCACTATTGTTTAAGGAAATGACAAGAATGTGCAAATGGACTGAGAATGTATTTTGCAGTAAATTTTATGAAATTTATATTACGGAAAGCGAAAATTGAAACAATTTTTTAAGTGGAAATGCACTGTAAATTGATATGACTGTCTCCTGCACCCAGATAAAATGACCACTGACTTGTCATTTTACATCGATAAAATGCTCAGGCTAGAATTTCGCTTACATATAACTCATTTGGAATCTCAGAAAGATGAATCTGGTTGATTTGGATCCTTTCTTACTTTTTGTCTAAGCTTTGTCTAAATCGGGTTTTGAATATGCATGTGAATGACATATTAAACAGGAGAATACATACACAGGAATTTTATCTCAGGTTTTCAAATTAATTGTGTATATAAATGTGTGAAATATATTTTGGTCAGTCTTGACTACTAGAAAGTTATATCATTTTACTTGCATAAATAAGAAAAGTCACATATATTAAGAAATTGTTTTAAATAATTTATACTTTGAAACTACGGGTAACAATATTACCTAAATAAACCAATTAAACTTAGCAACATTCTGAGTTGAATTGTGCAAAGTTAACAAATGGTTTCCGGTATTTTTTTTTAAATGTAATTTTATATGATCCACAGAACTTGTCGTGCGAATACTTTTTGTGCAATATTTCAATTTTGTATACCGATGATAATTACCTTTGTTTGTATATTTCCTTATAATACACTAATATTTTCCCTTAATTTAACATTCTATTTACATGTAATCGGTGATTTTGTAAAATCCTTACCAAGCAGTTCAGGAATTTTTGAAAAATCCTGACAATTTCAGTGATTTTATAAAATCACTTAAATGGTCAGTGGTTTTGCAAAATAACTTATAAGTTCAGGGAATTTACAAAATCACTTATTTTACAAATTCACTGTAACATATAAAAACAAAAATGACAACAATAAGTAAAAGAATTTAGCTGTGGAAAAGTTGCTTTTAGTAGAATACTGTAATGCCTAAAAAATGCAGTTTTCCGGGTTATTTTTAGACAATACAATAATTTGATTAACAACTATCAAATAATTTACAAACTAAATACCCGTGGGAGGAATTTATGAAGGAATATCCTCAAGTTGATATATAAAAAAATAAATAATAAAAATAGATAAATTATATTATAGAAAGCAAAAAATTATAATTGTCTAGAATAATCAAATTACGAAAGTAAATGAAGTGATTAATCTGAATATATCGTAGCTCGGCGTATATATGTATAAAATTTACAACGATAATATTTTGCGCCAATCAGAAAAAAAATCACTCAAGATTCCTCTCAAGTACACATAGCAACGATGGTAGCAAAACTATTTTGATAACGGAGATTACGATAATTTTACAAATCTCGATAGTTACATTATCAATTTGTTTAAGTTCTCGGTAAACCTTGAACTTCAAAATATGAAAATTTAACGATCTCCATTTGAGAAGTATACTGAAACCAATGTTAGAAACATCATAAATCGCGTGACGTCATAATGTAAAGTAAGCGAGAACCGAACCGTCAATCTAAAAGCGAACAATCCAAGGACAATGGCAACACCAGAAACAAAAAAGGCAGAAAAATACAAAGACAAAACATGGGTACAGCACAGAGAAGAAAAATGAAGACACTCACACACAAAGATGAACAACACGGACCTAATATAAAACCATGGGTGAGATCAGGTGCACCGGTAGAGTCAGCATCTCCTGCTTCTTATAAGACACCCGCCGTGTTGAACATGTCAAATCCGGTAGTAAAGTCAAATTCGGTAGAGGAAACAACAA
>MJUU01000006.1:0-14148 GCA_002080025.1 Modiolus philippinarum | reverse complement strand
TCTGTATCTGGGTACTACATGTAATAACAAAACAAATATCAGTAAATCACCTGACTTTATCTCCGACATACCACTGAGGAATATCAGTAAATCACCTCGTTCTGTATCTGGGTACTACATGTAAAAACCAAATAAAAATCAGTAAATCACCGTGTTTTTTGTGAATTGGTACTCACGTTGTTCTGTGTCTTGGTATTATAAGGATCTTCTATTGGACTCGTACAAAAGTATCATTCAATTTAAATATTCATTCAAACATCATGATAGTATAGCAGGTCATTAACTAATGGGTAATGAAATCTTTCCAACACAACACTATAAATTTAAAGAGTTATTTGGCCTTAATGACACATTTCATAATAAAACTTTCATACAACTAAGTCTTGTGACTCCTGATCGATTATCCTTTAAATATTTTTATCTTTTTATCCACATATCTATGGAAAGACAGAGATTGTGACATGAAAATTGGAATCATAAAAATAGGTGAAATTTAGATCTGTTGCCTTTATATCCTCAAAATAGTCCAGTGAACGGAAAAAATGTCATTTAGAAAACTACATGTATTTCAAAAGTAACAATCTATTATGAATGTCAATATCAATTCATCTGTTTAGAAATAAATGATAAATAAAGACAGTTGGTAGAGATTACAACAATGCTTTGATTGGCTCATGTAAATATGGTACCATTATTGTTTAGAAACCAAAATTTTACACAAAATCACTATGAATTGAAAATCAACAAAAGACAATGTATGAATATTACCTTGCTATCAATAAGTTGCATGATACGTAGATATGGAGAGGGATCAAGTCTTTCAGATTTGGATTCTCTATCCTCTCTTCTGATTGGTTTATACTCTAACTGTATTGGATACAATCTTCCTGGAACCTACAATGAGGTTAAATAAGATGTTTTGAGAACTAACCTATTATCACAATAGCAATCAAGGGATTTCTAGGTACTACTACCATTATGACCAGTTTTAATAATAATTATTAATTAACTTAAGTGTATTTGACTTAATATGTTTAAAACTGCCAATCCAATACAAATGATAAAGTATAAAATTGGTAATTTACAGAGTTAATACAAGTGCAAGTGAGCTCTACTTGACTCTGCCATCTTGCCTCGGAAATAGCCATATACAACCTAACATTTCTTGTCAATTAATCCATGTAGAGGTAATACAGTGCCATATACATGTATTATGCAAATATGAATACACTGGTTTTTGTGTATTATATTGGAATTATAGGGATTTAAAGTTAATTTGTAGAATTTATCAATGTATTAATATGACCTTTTACTCATAAATTTATCATAAAGTCTATTAAACTTGATTCAATTTTAGAATGAGTCGGCCATGTTTACAGTCATTCATTTTCAACAGAGAATGACTGCATAAAAAGATTTTTATTAGTCTCAGATCGCAATAATTAAACCTCTCATTTTTGACCTTGGGACAGATATTTCAATGGTAAATCAAGCAATAACCTCAGTATTTACAGTAGTTCTGTTACAATAAAGAATATTTAGCACTGAATTATTTATCTTTTTTGTTGCTGTAAACAAAATAGAAAACCCTGTCTGTTGTTAGATAATGTATCAAAATATTTCCTCTGTTGTTAGATGAACACAACCATTCAATTATCACAATACTTTTTTACATTTATTATAATACAGTGAAACCTGTCTTGAGAGACCTCTGCTTAGAGAGACCGACATCTTTTGGGAGACCGCCTAATTTTGTCTTCTCTGTATAAAATTAATACAAATTAAACCTCTTTTGAAAGACCAACTGTCTTGAAAGACTACTTTCTGGTGGCAAAAGGGGTGGTCTCTCAATACAGGTTTCACTGTATAGCAAAAAATGCAAGAAATCACCAATCTGAACTCATACGTAAACTTGAATATAAGTCAATCAAGCAGAAAATACAGGTTAAATTGAAATGAGATTATTACCGATAACTTCTCATTTGTGTAATATTTTACATACTTACCTTAATTACAGGTGCATCATCAAAATTTCCACTAAACAGGTCTATATTGATGATAGCTGACATGAGGATGTTTTACCTTCAGGTTAATACTTACCTTGATTACAGGTGCATCATCAAAGTAGCCACTTATCAGGTCTATATTGATGGTAGCTGACATGAGGATGATTTACCTGTAGGTAAATACTTACCTTAATTACAGGTGCATCATCAAAGTAGCCACTTATCAGTCTATAATGATGGTAGCGGACATGAGGATGTTTTACCTTCAGGTTAATACTTACCTTAATTACAGGTGCATCATCAAAATATCCTCTAAACAGGTCTATATTGATGGTAGCTGACATGAGGATGATTTACCTGTAGGTAAATACTTACCTTAATTACAGCTGCATCATCAAAATATCCACTAAAAAGGTCTATATTGATGGTAGCTGACATGAGGATGTTTTACCTTCAGGTTAATACTTACCTTAATTACAGGTGCATCATCAAAGTAGCCACTTATCAGTCTATATTGATGGTAGCGGACATGAGGATGTTTTACCTTCAGGTTAATTCTTACCTTAATTACAGGTGCATCATCAAAATATCCACAAAACAGGTCTATATTAATGGTAGCTGACATGAGGATGTTTTACCTGTAGGTAAATACTTACCTTAATTACAGGTGTATCATCAAAGTATCCACTAAACAGGTCAATATTGATGGTAGCTGACATGAGGATGTTTACCTGTAGGTAAATACTTCCCTTAATTACAGGTGCATCATCAAAGTATCCCCTTAACAGGTCTAAATTGATTGTAGCTGACATGAGGATGTTTTACCTGTAGGTAAATACTTACCTTAATTACAGGTGCATCATCAAAGTATCCACTAAACAGGTCAATATTGATGGTAGCTGACATGAGGATGTTTTACCTGTAGGTAAATACTTGCCTTAATTACAGGTGTATCATCAAAGTATCCACTAAACAGGTCAATATTGATGATAGCTGACATGAGGATGTTTTACCTGTAGGTAAATACTTACCTTAATTACAGGTGCATCATCAAAGTATCCACTAAACAGGTCAATATTGATGGTAGCTGACATGAGGACTAGTTTGAGATCGTGTCTGTGTTGTAGTAAACATTTGAGTACCCCTAGCAGAAAATCTGTATGTATGTGTCTTTCGTGTACCTCGTCTATTACAATAACATTATACTGGTTCAGATACTGATCTTCTGATATCTGTCGTAATAGTAGACCTGTTTATATCAGAAAAAGTATGTTAAACTGAGAGTAAAATTGACAGGTATAAATCGTCCAAATTCAGATTTTCTTGTAAATTGTGGTGAGTGTTACTGGCCAAAAGTGGAATTCAATTCCCAAATGCTTTTGAAGCTCTTCAAAGGGTGGATTTTCATCTTCAAATACAGCTAACTTTACACTGTAATTGTAATTACTTATTGTAGAACACATTTTTATGATAAGTTCCATTTGTAGATTTTATTTCAGTTTTACTTTAAATATTAAAATGTAGGTTTCTGTATGATCTTTAATTTTTTTAAATAAAAATTATCTTAATTTTTGAATTATTTCTAATGTGACCATGGATATAAAATATACATATCAGATTGTCCCTTATTAGCTGTTTATAAAATATGCATCTTAAGTCTAAATCAATTCTTTAAGATAATATCTATTAAATTTTACCTTCAGTTAAGAAAAGTATCTTTGTTGCTCTTGTCTTTGTCTTCTCAAACCTTACCTATCATAAAAGAAAAAGCTATACACTGTAAGTTCTTTTCACATAACCAGAAGAAATTTGACTCATTTGTCGGATGCTGAAGTACAGGCAAAACTCACTTAAATTTATATAAAGTGCCTTCAAAGTTCAAAGATATATTTTTCCTTGAAACAGCTGTAACAAAACTATGATGCTTTGGTAAAAAAAACTTTACAAATACAATTTATATTCCGTTAAAAAAAATATAATCGACACTTCTTGTGAAACTGAACTTTTTTAATTACTATGCATGACAAACATGCAAAACAAATATATTCAGTGTTCCTTAAAGCAGTAACTGACAATTGATGCCAGCAATACACTGATGCAGATTTTATTCCTGTTACAAAAATATTTTGTTATAAAAACGTTATTAAATTTTAAATTATTTAATTTCCAATGGTACTGGGTCGATGCCACTGCTGGTGGACTGTTAGTCCCCGAGGGTATTCACCAGGCCAGTAGAAAGTACTTCAGTCCGAACCCGAAAGCCGATTCTATTTGGAACCTTGCAATATCTAAAGTTTTGTAAATTTTGTTGAAAACTAAGGAGTATCTCCCTCATGCAAAGCTCTGTCCTTGGCTTATTTTGGCTTTACCTTTAATTCATATTGGTTATTTATTCTCTATCAGTTTTAAACGTTTTTGAGTTGATGGTCTTCCTAATGTTTCAATGTTATCTGCAATGAAGAGACATAAGTTGTCGAAATGCGCATAATTTTTTATGCAGAATCAAAATTCACAGTAACTTCAGTATTTAGTTATTTGTTACCACTGTGTCGATGCCACTGCTGGTGGACTGTTAGTCCCCGAGGGTATTCACCAGCCCAGTATTCAGTACTTTCGTCCTGACCCAAAAGCTGATTCTATTTGGAACCTTGCAGTATCTAAAGTTTTTTAAATTTTGTTGAAAACTAAGGAGTATCTCCCTCATGCAAAGCTCTGTCCTTGGCTTATTTTGGCTTTACCTTAAGGTCATATTGGTTATTTATTCTCTATCAGTTTTAAACATCTTTGAGTTGATGGTCTTCCAAATATTTCGATGTTATCTGCACTGAAGAGACATTAGTTGTTGAAATGCGCATATGCAGAATCAAAATTCACAGTAACTTCGGTATTAAGATATTTTTGTTACCACTGGGTTGATGCCACTGCTGGTGGACTGTTAGTCCTCAGGGGTATTCACCAACCCAGTAGTCAGGACTTCGGTCCTGACCCGAAAACTGATTCTATTTGGATCCTTGCAATATCTAAAGTTTTGTAAATTTTGTTGAAAACTAAGGAGTATCTCCCTCATGCAAAGCTCTGTCCTTGGCTTATTTTGGCTTTACATTTAGGTCATATTGGTTATTTATTCTCTATCAGTTTTAAACATCTTTGAGTTGATGGTCTTCCAAATGTTTCAATGTTATCTGCACTGAAGAGACATAAGTTGTAGAAATGCGCATATGCAGAATAAAAATTCTAAGTAACTTCAGTATTTAATTATGTGTTTATTTTACTATTAATCTTTATTTCCTTGATTGTAAGTTTGATAAGAGCATAGTAGATAAGTAATTGATACTCTACTGAAAAAAAATACCAAGTGGACAGTAAAATATCATTTTTGAAAAATACAATCTTATAAAAAAAATATTGTACAAGTATCTATTTTTAATGCAGGTGTTGCATGAAAGTGGAATCAGTGTAACTAAAGGGTGGCATTCTATTTGTTTCTGAGCATAATTAAAACCAATACAACATATAAATACACTACTTGTATACTGTTACTGTGCTTACTTGATAAGCAACTTCAGATCCATATTCGTTTAATGTTTCATATCCAACTCTTTTTGACAATGATATACAAGCAATCCTTCTTGGCTGTGTACATGCTATCTGTGTAAACCCTGCTTCAAGTAAATACTGGGGTGTCTGCAAAATAAATCAAACACCTCAGACAACATTGTTCCTGATGTTTTGTCTGAATCATATATCATCTGGATAAAGTGAACCAGACCATGTCAAAAGCATCTCATCTATGTAATCAAATCAGTATCTTTGATTTCAGACAAACACCCAATCAACATATGGTAAAACAAAGCAACTGAACAATGTCTTAATTGTTCTGCATCTTAAAATCACTAAAGGTTTTTAACATAGAACAATTCTTCATACCAAATTGTAAGTTTGAGAAGATCCCCAGATAAAAATTGTATTACACATAGCTACTGTGTACACTTATAACACACAATGTCTAAACTTGAAATCTATATAACTTTTCAAAAGCTGTCCCTTTACCACTATTGTGAATAGTCCACTGAAGAGAGTCACGTTCCTGTTTCCTCCTTTGTAAATAAGATTATGTATGTCCTTTTGATGTCTTTACTGCATGTCATATGGCTCTTCAATTTTATTTAAACTTTAACTGTTATGTAAAAAAAAAATCATAATTTCTCTGACCTCCACATTCAGTATCTCCTGCCACTACAACCACCTGACCTCTCACCTGTGTAGACTTTCCACATTCAGTATCTCCTGTCACTAAAACCACCTGACCTCTAACCTGTGTAGACTTTCCACATTCGGTATCTCCTGTCACTAAAACTACCTGACCTCTCACCTGTGTAGACCTTCAACATTCGGTATCTCCTGTCACTACAACCACCTGACCTCTTACCTGTGTAGACTTTCCACATTCAGTATCTCCTGACCTCTCACCTTTGCAGACTTACCACATTCAGTATCTCCTGCCACTATTATCACCTGACCTCTCACCTAAGTAGACTTTCCACATCCAGTATCTCCTGCCACTACAACCACCTGACCTCTCACCTGTGTAGACTTTCCACATTCAGTATCGCCTGTCACTACAACCACTTGACCTCTTACCTGTGTAGACTTTCCACATCCAGTATCGCCTGTCACTACAACCACTTGACCTCTTACCTGTGTAGACTTTCCACATCCAGTATCGCTTGTCACTACAACCACTTGACCTCTTACCTGTGTAGACTTTCCACATCCAGTATCTCCTGCCACTACAACCACTTGATGCCTTTTAACCATCCCTGCAATCATCTGTTTGTACTGGAAGATTGGCAGATTTTCTTGGTCTGTCTTTATTTTCTTCAATTTATTAAACTGAAATTGAACCATACAAAAAACTTCATTTGAATGATGGATGGAATAATGTATATTTAGGCAAAAATAAAAATATCCATCATTCTCATCCCTCATTCCCAGATTTTTTAAGGTCCTTTAAAAAAATTTTGTTTTTATTTTTTGCTCATTCTTAGACATGAATGTGTACAAATAAGAAGTGGTATGAAAAGACGGGGTCATTTTCCTGCTGGTTCTACAATACTTTTGAATTGATATCCAGTATCAAACCAGAGGCTCCCAGGAGCCTGTATCACTCACCTGCCTATTTATACAGTTGATCTTCAGTCTCTCAAGCTTTGGTAGCTAGAACACCACCAATATCTTGAACTGTATATAAAGTCTGATCATGTACTATATATCTTTGTTGGGCTTTTTTTGACGAACAGGTTCTTGCTAAGGACCACTTTCGACACCAGTCTTGAATTTGAGACATCATTTTGTAAATGGCAGTCAACGAACAATTTTCAACATCGGTTTTGAAGTTGCAACATCAAAATATCTATTTCATTGAAATTGGACAATGTTGAATTTTCCCGCCTTTTTGGCAGCCATTTTGAAAATGAACGTCAGTGAACAATTTTCAACACCAGTTTTGAAGTTGCGACATCAATACCTTTTTAGAAACCAAAGTTCATTGAAATCGTACAATGTTGAATTCTCCTGCCTTTTTTGGCGGCCAT
The DNA here is from genome assembly GCA_002080025.1 of Modiolus philippinarum. Lineage (NCBI taxonomy): Eukaryota > Metazoa > Mollusca > Bivalvia > Mytilida > Modiolidae > Modiolus > Modiolus philippinarum. Next base: position 6,548 of record MJUU01000006.1, on the reverse strand, counting down.
TTTGAAAATGGCAGTCAACGAATAATTTTCCAATCGTAGCTACTCGGCCATTTCCGCTACACTAAAAAAATAATCTTGCTTGCACGTAGAAGAAATCCATCTTAAATTGTTCACCAGAAGTAACCTTACGAGTTCTACTGAAGCCACATGTTCTGTGCTATAAACATTATAGTATATTGTAAAACCTTTTATGAATTTACTGAGGGGTTCCAATTTCCACGTAACTTGACATTGACATTTGTTACAGATATTCTGTTTTTATCCATATCATCGATTATAATTCACAAATCAGGGTACGACCTGACTTTCCATTTGAATAAATATACATTGACCGGAAATTCGATTTTCACCGTCATTGAGGTATTAGAATCCGTTATTTGGCGCGCTTAAAAATCCCTACACCTGATGCGTACGAGGTTATTTATCCAGTAAATGGCCGAGTAGTTACGATTGATAATTTTCAACACTCCTTTTGAAGTCACAAAATCAATATCTATTTGGAAACCAAATTTTCTTGAAATCGGACAATGTTGAAGTTTCCCACCTTTTTTGGTGGCCATTTTGAAAATGGTGGTCAAGAACAATTTTCAACATCAGTTTTGAAGACGCCACAGCATGGCAAACATTTTATCAATAGACACTTAACCTTCATTTTCTATAGTTTTGGAAATCAAGGATGAAAAATATGAAAATTTTGAAAATTCTGTGCAAAAAGGGGCAATAACTTTTGCAAAGGTTTTTGGATTTTCTTCAAAATTTCAGCTTGGGTAGATCCTGATATGCTGAACATTTTTGCAATTTACACTTAACTTGACCTCTATCTGTTACACTTTTTGAAATAAAAAATAAAAAATGCACAAATTTTGAAAATTTTACAGAAAATGGGCTATAACTCCGAGATGGGTTTTCCAGATTTACTTCAAAATTGCAAGGTACGTAGATCGCATCATGCTGATCATTTTAACTCCCCCCTCAGATTTTTTATATCTGTAACGGTTTTCGAGTTATTGGCCAAAAACAGCAATTTACCCTAATGTTCTATTCTTAGCAACAACCGCCATGTTGGTTGGCCGTCAGAAAAGACCCACATCAGTTTGAGAAGCCATACCCTGGGGATGATTCAAGCAAAGATTGGTTTTATTTTGGCCAGTGGTTACAGAGGAGAAGATTTTTTAATATAAATGACAAAAATTGCAAACTTTGTATAATTTTTGTGATTAAAGAGCAATAACTCTTACATCAGTTTCAGAATTTCTTTCAAAATTGATTGGCATGTAGATCTTGTCATGGCAAACATTTCATCAATTTACGCTTGACCTCTATCTTCTATAGATTTTGAATTAAAAGACTAAAAAAGATGAAAATTTTGAAAATTTGGTAAAAAGGTGCAATAACACCTACATGGGTTTTCGGATTTCCTGCAAAATTGCATGATAGGCCAGAGTTTTTTTACTAATTGGTTTACGGGAAAATTTTTTTAAAAATTGGGTCGGAAGTACGAAATAAAAATAAAACTGCTGAAACGCTCCAGTCAACAAAAACAAAATAAAAATAAAAGATAAATCGTCGCAACTTTTTTTATTTTTGAATTTCTTCCCAAATTGCAGTTTTAATATCACTTTTACCTTTTTATAAGCTGCAATGAATTTAAACATGTTAAATGTCAATTTTTTTTGTTCACTTATTCCTGCAAACTGGTGTGAGAAGTCATAATTTGGAGTGTTATTAGTTTCAACTGTACAAGATTGTCAACAGTAAGTAAAGGATAAGATAGAAAAAAGAAGGGAAACGGGGAATGTGTCAAAGAGACAACGACCCAAAGGAGAGTAATAACAACTCAAAGGCATCATAAGATCTTCAATGAACAGTGAGAAAACCCCACACCCAACGGCAGGTTGGAGTCGGCCCCTGAACAAAGAGTAATCAAGTTCAGCGAAATAAACATCATCCTAGACTCCTATAGACATAAAGAGCATGAGATCAAAGGCTAGGATGAAATGTGTTAAATTATAATAAAAGTGAGAATGCTGAAAGACACATACTTTGTATTTATTAGTGACATGATATTAAGCTACTTTTGTCAGAGGGTCTAAATTTCAACCACAATCTTTAAATAATAGCACCAAGTCAGATACACTGCAGTGTTCGCCCTTTGAAAATTTTATGACAACTTTATGTTCTAATGCAGCAGTGGCTTACATTTTCATTTGCACCATGCCATTCATTGAATTTAATCTAAATTTGATGTTGATCAGTTGCAAGACCTTGATGCTGTTGCATAGAAAAGGCACATTTCTTGTTCATGGTTTGTTATTTTATTGTTACTGTTTTTTTCTCAAAGACATTCCCGGCACCTGAATTTGTTTTCAGGGGCTCAGGCTACAGAGCTGCCGGACACGTCCCCAGTTGTTGGACAGGGGACTGCCCAGTCTATGTAGGATATATAGTATCTATCCCAAGGGAAAAGGTGAGATCTCAAACCCGAAGGCTAAGATATCATGTCCATCCCGAGGCTTGCCGAGGGATGGACAAAAGATATCTTAGCCTGAGGGTTAGTGATCAGCTTATCTTACCTTTTCAAGAGGGTTTGATACTTTTTCTCGACTTAAAACTTTAAAATTACTCGCAAAACCATAACCAGCTCTGACTTTCACAAAGAAATATCAAAAACGTTCTCGGGAAAAATATGACGTCACAATTGGTATACGTCAAATGAAGCTGGACACCAACTTCGTTTTCAATGATTGGCGCCTAAATTTAAATCTCTGTTTAAATATACATCGCATATCTTGCTATTCATGATAAATTGCTGGTTGAAAGGTACATATTTATTCTTCATATAAACAGAAAGATTTATTTAATCAGACAACAAATAATACTGGATAAATGGCATGAACATTTGAAGCGATGGCAGACATCTTGATTTTTTTGCATGTGCTTACGATTGAAGTGAGAAACACCACACTCCATGCAGTATAGACCCCTTTTATATTTCTCTAAGGAGAGCAGATGCACTGGGTGTTGTTTTACAATGAAGGGACATGGAGTAAATGCAAATCAGAAAAAGTCTCCACAAATACATGTTAAACCAAGCAATTATTGGCTTACATGTTAAAGCTAAATTTCCTGCCCCCTACCTATTTCTCACCTTTTCCAGTGCAACCTAAACTTGTTGTCACAGTTGTCCCTTCCACCTTTGTTTCTTTCTTCTTACATTTAATTGAATTAACTTATTCTTGTCCTGATATAGCTGAAATTTGCTCACTGGACCTAAAACTCTTACTGATCAATCAATCTCATAGATATTTCAACAACTTTATCAAATTCTCTCAAGGATAGCCAAAATGTAGCAACCTTGAGATACTTTACCAAATCACTGGCATCAACTTAGAAATTAGAATACAAACAAAATGTACCGGATCAACAGATTGATGGCCATCTTGTCATCAAGTCATCACTGTCAAGAGACTGCAGTATTTTGTTCAGCTGTTGACAATACATGTGACACTGCTTCAAAAGACACAACAAAAAGGATAATTTGAAACGCCCAAATCTGTTGTAAATCTATTAAAGCAGTCCACTTCTTGACGGTGTTCATCCAACGGTCATTGACACGGAATTGTTTAATTGTGATCATCTGTTATCTTGCCTTTTTCTCGGCTTATTAAAAAGTCTGTTACCAATCCATTAAACTTTTGACAGAAGCTTTGTCCGATAACAAATCTAATAGACTGATTCAAGAAAACTGGGAACCAGTCTAAATAGGAAGCTTCCGGTCTTCATTTCCGGTTTGGGTGCATCATATTCCGGTCAGATTTGAAAAGATTGTTTTGTATTTTGTCATCTTCTTTGTGTGAAAATGAGTTTTATGTTTATGACACAGATTGAAAATTTATTTTTAGAAATCATTTTGGGTGGGAGTCAGACACAAAAAATAAAAATAAAAGACCATTTTGAAATTTTATCTTAATTTTGTAAAGAGCAAAATTAGGGTCGGCGGTCCCCTAAACCAACTAATAACTCGATAATGTGTCTGTAAGACACGGATGCCCGGCCAAAAGATTTATTGCAAAGGATAACCTCATACTAAGATGTAGGTCAAAGCCACTTAATTGTTATAATTTGGGCAGTACTCATCAAGGCAATTAATTTGATGAAAAATCATTGTCCTATAATGTGTAGTTGTTGAGAAATGGACTTAAAGGCAAACTTTAACCAAATTCACTGAAGCATAAAATGTAGGTAAAACCCACCTTATTGTTAATGATTTGGGTAGTACTCCTAAAGGCAATTACTTTGTTGAAATATCATTGTCCTTTACTGCGAAGTTGTTGACAAATTGACTTAAACACTAAACTTAACCAAAGTCACTGAAGCGTAAAATGTAGGTCAAAGCAATCTTATTGTCAATGATTTGGGTAGTACTCATCAAGGCAATTACTTTGATGAAATATCATTGTTCTATAATGTGTAGTTGTTGAGAAAAGAACTTAAACACAAAACTTAAGCAAAGTCACTGAGGCGTAAAATGTAGGTCAAAGCAACCTTACTTTCAATGATTTGGGTAGTACTCATCAAGGCTATTAATTTGATGAAATATCATTGTCCTATAATATATAGCTGTTGAGAAATGGACTTTAAACACAAAAGTTAACCAAAGTCACTGAAGTGTAAAATGTAGGTCAAAGCCACCTTATTGTCACTGATCAAGGCAATTACTTTGATGAAATATCATTGTACTATAATGTGTAGTTGTTGAGAAATGGACTTTAACACAAAACTTAACCAAAGTCACTGAAGCATAAAATGTAGGTCAAAGCAACCTTATTTCGAATGATTTGAGTAGTACTCATCAAGGCAATTAATTTGATAAAATATCATTGTCCTATAACGTATAGTTGTTGAGAAATGGACTTTAACGCAAAACTTAACCGAAGTCACTGAAGCGTAAAATATAGGTAAAAGCCACCTAATTGTCAATGATTTGGGTAGTACTCATCAAGGCAATTAATTTGATGAAATATCTTTGTCCTATAATGTATAGTTGCTGAGAAATGTACTTAAAGATAAAACTGAAGCAGAGTTACTTAAGCATGAAATATAGGTCAAAGAGTCAAACTACTTAGTGAACTATGTAGTACTATCAAAGATCTATCTACTGACCTATTATCATTGTTCTACCTCTTACAGTTTCTGAGAAATGGACTTAAATGCAAAACTTAACCGGACATACGGACATCCGGTCGTACGGACATACGGACGGATGGACGGAAGGATGGACAAGGGTAACACTATATGCCCCTTCCACATTCGTGGGCAGGCATAAAAAAACTCTGGCCATAGGTAGATCTCATCATGCTGATCATTTTAACCTCCATCAAATTTTTGCTATCTGTAACGGTTTTGGAATTATTGGCCAAAAAAAGCAATTTACCCATATGTTCTATTTTTAGCAACAGTGGCAATGTTGGTTGGCCAGCTGAAAAATCCCACATTAGTTTGAGAAGCCATACCCTGGGGATGATACAAGTGAAGTTTTGTTTCATTTGGTCCAGTGGTTTCAGAGGAGAAGATCTTTGAAATTGTTGACGGACGGACGACAGACGACAGACGCATAGTGATGGCAAAAGCTCACATGGCCAGGTGAGCTAAAAAGTAAGAATTCCCACTTAATTAGCTACCAGTATAGGGAAAAATTCATTTCAACTTTTTGGTTATAATTTTCAAAATTTACTGCATTTTCACAATAAGTGATAAAAATAGAAGAATACTGACAATGTCAGAAAGGGCCCCGCCCCCTTGTGTGTCCCAAAAGCCTGTTTGCAGAGTTTCATAGAAATCATAAAACAATTTTTGGGGAAAAACATAAATAACAAAATCTTAAGTTATTGTAAATTTAGTTTCTACATATGGCTGCTTTTACAACTCATTTTCTGATTTTCCTAAAAAAAATGAAAGGGAGCTTCTTTTGGTCCAGTTCAAGTTTGAGTATCAAAATAATTAAAATCCCTGAAGGCAATCTTAAGTTATTGTACGACATAGAGCTTATTCTCAAAATATGCACTTTTTCATATAAAAACTAAGTTTTTTCCCAAAAATCATTTTCCGATTTTCCTCAAAAAGGAAAGGGAGCTTCCTTTGGTCAACTCCAACCTTGAGTATTAAAATCATTAAAATCCCTGAAGATGTTCTTAAGTTATCGTACGACATAGAAGTAATTCTCAAAATATGCACTTTTTCATATAAAAAAAAAGTTTTTTCCCAAAAATCATTTTCCGATTTTCCTCAAAAATGAAAGGGAGCTTTCTTTGGTCCATTCCAACCTTGAGTATCAAAATCATAAAAATCCCTGAAGGCAATCTCGAGTTATGGTACGATAGAACTAATTCTCAAAATATGCAATTTTTCAAATAAAAACAAAGTTTTTTCCCAAAAATAATTTTCCGATTTTCCTCAAAAACGAAAAGGAGCTTCCTTTGGTCAAGTTCAACTTTGAGTAAAAAAATAAACTGTGGACACAGGATTTGTCTCGCCCGCCCCTTGCATCG
>MJUU01000005.1:57526-94488 GCA_002080025.1 Modiolus philippinarum | reverse complement strand
GCACAGTTTGTGCCCATTGGAATTCCGATAGTCTGTTGAAAAACAAGTCCTCCAAACTGGACAAATATATTGTCGATCAGAAACTCTAACATTTTAATCACTTCTTCCTCTGTATATTTTTTTCTGCGATTCTGAGTCGTATCTCTCAAAGTATGCTTGTTCTCTGCCTATAACAATGTACTTATATCTTTGTTCGCCGTTCTTGCGGGAGAAACATCTATGAATTATATCTTTCAGCCGTGATTTCAGTTGTTTATGAGGAATTGTAGTATAAAGCGTGGAAAAGTCAAAAGTTTTAATGCTGTTGCAGTGTGATAATGATCTCGATTTTAAGATGTCAAGCAGATCCTTAGAGTTTTTTAATATCCACATTTCATTTACACCACTTCTTGAAAAGCTAGTATCACAATATTTTTGAAGGCCCTCTTTTACGGCTGTCAAGATGGATGTTAATAGCTTAGAAATAGGTTTTGTAGAACATTTAGCAGAATGATCAGCGATGTACCGTTGTTTGTATGGGCATTTGTGTAATTTTGGTACCCAGTACAAGAAGGGGAGTTCAGTGTCTTCATCTTTGGTTGAAAGCCCAAAGGAAAGCAAAACAGATCTATGGTTCTGCAATATCTCCTCCTTAGACAGAGTAGTAGCTGTGTATGTTGGATTGCCCTGGGTATTTCCAATGCCTAGTTCTTTCTTTAAACAATCGATGTAATGATTTTTACAAATGAAAATGATGTTATTAGGGGCCTTATCTGCAGGAACAACGACATATTTGTCATGAATGTAGGACAAGTACCTGGCAACATCGGCATTTTTGAAAATGGATGATGCTTTAGTTCTCATTGACCCTCGTAGCTGACTGATTCGTTTAAGAATCATGGACCTCACAGCCTTAACCCACTCCGAAAGAGAATCCAGGTCTTCATCTTGTTCACGTTTGATCCATTTTCTGGCATAGTCCTCTACAGCATCCATAAGTAGCTTAAAATTTTGATCCCAGTTGATGGATCGTGATTCACGGAATTTTGGTCCCTTTGCAAGGACTTCACGGAGAGACGGATTTTCGATGATATTCAAGTCTCCCGTTATGACGTGACCACAGGGACTATATTTGTAAGGAGAATTTGAACATGAACAATCGGGTGGTTTAGACTTGAGATCGTCGGTGGTAAGGTTTTGCAATACACATTTATGGTTGAAAATCTTGGATGCTATCGGTGAAGTATAGGTATATGAAATGATTGGAACTGATGTGTCCCTAAAATATGGAGGTATTTTGTTTTTTTACATTTTTGTGGTGTAATATATTGGCAAGGTTGATGGCATCTAAACCCTTATTTACAAACTTAAATGGTAGAAAGGAGCGATGTTCGTCTACGTTTGCGTGTTCTTTAACAGGATGGAATAACCTATGTTGGCCAATATCAATATCAATATCAAAAACTCGATCATCATCTCCAAATTGTGAAGGACAATGTCCACTGAAACTCGAAACGGACTGAAATTTCACAAGACAATGACGGTGATTGACCCCTGATAATAACCATCAGACTGTTGGGCAATTTTCACTGTTTATAAACGATAAGATTACAGATAATGATTTTGTAGGACAATGTAGGCCAATACTCATCACTGATTGTAACATTGCATGATGTCCACTGATGATACCATCAGAGTGTAAAGGGGTTCACTGTTTATAAACGATCACCTAATGGAGATTTTCTAAGACAATGTCCACTGATAATAATCATCACAGTTTTAATGTCAGAGGACGGTTCACTATTAATAATCAGTACCGACTTCATTACTGTAGGACAATGTCCTTTCCTCAGATTTTCAAAATTGTTTGATTTGATCTGCACTGAAGAGACATATTAGTTGTCGAAATGGTCATATGCAAAAACTAAATAAACAGTCACTTGTGTATTTTGTTATTTGTTACTAATGTCCACTGATGATAACCATCACAGATTGCAAGGCAATGTTCACTGTCCACTAATGATAACCATAACATATACGGTAATGTTAACTGCTGATCAACGATGACAGATTGTGATTTTGTAGGACAATACTCATCACATACTGTAATTTTGATGATCATCTCTTTAACTGTCTATGGCCTTTCAATAGCAATTGCTGTTGAATTGCTCTGGACACTACCGCAATGGAAGGAGAGGTTTGGCATACCATAAAACCGCTTTAACCGACTGTTTTTTAAATGCCTGTACCGAGTCTGGACCATTGGGGTCTACAATTTTTTCCAGTGGTTTCCACCTGATCTGTCTTTTTGTCTCATGGACACCAGCTCTTGACAACTCTGTTCGGTAAGATTGTTATTACACCCATTTGTAGGATAATGTCCAATGGAGATAGATTGTAAGGGAATGTCAGTTCACTGTTTATAAACGATACATTGTGATTTTGTAGGACAATGTCCACTGATTCTCATCATAGAATATAATTTTGAAGGATAATATCCACTGTTGATAACCATCAGTTTGTAGGGTAATATTCACTGTTTATAAGCGATCACAGATTGAGATTGTGTGGGGCAAAGTCTGCTGATACCCATCAAATACTGTAATTTTGTAGGATAATTTAACTGATGATATTCATCAGTTTGAAGGGCAATGTGCACTGATTGAGATTTTGTAAGACAATGTCCATCGATGATGATTATCATTACCTTTAATACTGTAGGACATTGTCCATTAACGATAAACATCACAGATTCTAATTTTGAATGATAAGGTCCATAGACGACAGCTATCACAGACTGTAGGGCAATATTCAATGTTAATAAGCCATCACAGATTGTTATATTGTAAGGACAATGCCAAGTGATTATAACCATCACAGATTGTGATTTTGATAATTGTTTGAGATCATGATGATTTCAAATACAAGTCAATTCATAACAGTTTAATCCATTTTTATTTTTTACAGAACAATGACTGAAATCATTTGACCAGGCAGATTTTTTTCAACTTTATCAAATAGGCCTTAGTTTAAGATCGAAGATGTTTCATAGAATAGAAAGGAGAATTTTCTGTGTGGTTGTTAAAGAAATACAAAGATACTGCAAAGAAAACATTTAATTTGAAATTAAGATAAGTTTCAAATGTAAATTGTATTGAAGTTGACCAAAGATAGAACAAATCTAAACAGCAACAAGACAATTCATTAAGAGACTTGTGTCAAGGTTTGGCCTGACTATGGAATTTACAATATTCTTCACTACAGTATTTAAAACAACATGAAAGTTGTACTTCAAACATGTAAATTTGTTTACATAATTACAGTTCTATTGACATAAGGATAAAGCCAGGATACAACATAATATCACAGTAATGTATCACAAGTAAGAAATAACAAAGGTTTTTTTTTACCTATAGATTCATTTGGTTGTTATATGTAAGGGTCTGATACTGAACCATTTACTCTCTATACGATTAGGGCCAAGGAATAGTGCATGTATAAAATATATTGAAAAAACTTGGATTTTCAACATTATTTTTCACTAAATTGTTAACTGCAAATAGTAAAACTATCAAAAAATCTCTCATGTCGGAGTGGCAATACATAAAGTACACATACACATTATATTATGAATATCTGCTTTATAAAGATACCAGGGATGCAGACTTAATACTTCAAATTTTTTTCTAGGTCTAAAGAGGAACACTTGCATTGGAGCCATACAAAATCGTTTTATTCAACTTTAAAAACATTTAGAAAGAATAGCATTTACTTTATTCTGTCCAACATATTCATATCTATCCATACCTGCATCATTAACATTTCCTCTTGTGAGTTTGATGTTAAAATATAGTAATTTATTAACTTGTTTTGATATTGAAAACAAATAAAATGCAGGCAAGACTTCATAAGCATGTTTTACATGGTCTTTTCCATATTATTGTTTTTGAAAATAAGCTGCATTTGAACTAAAACCCACAACAAATAACAATTTTCAATCAATTATTCTAATAATAGACAAATAAACCCTGAAAATTCTACAAAATATATATTGATAAATAAAACACATTGAAATGACTTGTATCATGAAATATTTCCTGTTTTGTCACAGCTCTTTAAAATGGGTCTTTTTTGCTTTGTGATACCAGGAAATTGTCTAATATATCAGATTATATTCTAACAATATAGTTTCATGTAAACCTTTGTTCCATTTTAAACAATAGCCAAAAAATAAATAAAAGAAAAAAAAATACATTACCAGAAAATATTTCCTATAAAGTACATGGGTTAAAGTTACAATACTCTCTATTCCATTACAACTAATACAAAAAAAAATCACAAAGATTTTAATGGCAGACTTTATGGTTCAAAAATATATTTTTAGATCAATGCATATTATACTCCTTCACCAATTCTACCTTAAAGTTTGTCCCCCGCCATATCAACAAAGCTATATATACTACAGTCAGCAATTTTTTTTTATCTTTTTCCATGCAAATGACAAAAAGGTATATTATGGTAGACATTAGGACTTTTCTTAACTACTTTAAACCTACTATTTTTTGTGAGCAATTCATTTTCGTGATCTTTATGAAGGAGCTTCCATAACTATTGCTATCTAAATATTGATTTTTTTCATACATCTATTGCAATAAATTTAAATAAATAGTTATATTTCAATGATGCAGAAAATTAGCCACAACTATTTCATACGACAGAAACAATAATTAAACTTGGAAATAGGCTCCAAACTATATGTAAATGAATAAAACATGAAAATTATCTTAAAAATTGTTCTATGCCTTACAATTATCCAAACTTTATTTAACAATTGAAAAAGATTTTGAAATCACTCCTATTTATTGCTGACACAATTAAAACTACCTTTTTGTTGCATGAATAACTTGCTTAATTCTTAATCACACTGTAGCAGTTGAACATATAATTGTTTCTGATTATCATAAATAACAGTGGATTTCATCTGGCATTGCATTCATACTGTTTAGATGGAATATACAAGAGTAAAATTTCCCACATAAATAAACTAGCTTTGAGTTGTTATTACTCCCCTTTGGGCCGTTGTCTCTTTGACACATTCCCTGTTTCCCTCCTTTTTTTCCTAGCATCATTTTACTGACTAAACATAAAGTTTTAGTTTAAGTAAGAAATACACTAAAGTATTCCTGTACATTGCAATGAAAGAACACTTACATGAATTGTTTCTCAAATTATAATAAATGCATTTTAATGAATGGGTTTGTTGCTAGAAAATTTTTTCCATAATAAAATAAAAAAAAAATAAACAATAAAGTCTGCTTAAATAATAATAATGAAAGCATTCACCAAAAAATGAGAAGTGTAAAAGATTAGCAGGCAGATGCAAATAAAATATTTATATATATTTTTGTATTCGATAACAACCTTGCAACACTTATTTTGTTGTAACTTCAGAATTTTATTTAGAATAGTCAAAACAAAACAGATTCTGCATGCACCAATGAATGTGAAACTCTTTAACAGGTAATTTACTGAAACTGCAAAATTTCATAAAAAGTGAAAAATAAAGGGCTACGCCGAGTGCAGCATGATACGACCACAGCATGTCGTCCACTGAAATTTGAAAAAGTGTAATTTAAAGTGAGTATGGACATAGGAAAGAGCTTGACACAATAATTAGATGGATGCAATAAGGAGATTGACCAAGTAATTAGCTGGACACAAACTAGGGAAAATAAAAATTAGCCCTTATGACTCCTTATGATTCCTCTTTGACCCTCTATAGCTCAGAAACGGTAAGAGTTACGCCCATCCATTGACATGATGCTGAAAGCTTATATCAGTGAAATCAAAAGAAAAAAATCCCATCGAAATGCGATGAAAAATAAAAATTTAAGGTAATCTATAAATTTACGATTTTGGCCCCCTTCGGCCCCTCATAGCTCGATAACGGTAGAGCTACGCCAAATCCACTGACATATATCTGAAAGCTTACATAAAGAGGAATCAAAGAATAAAATCCCATTGAAATTCGATGAAAAATAAAAATTTTAGGTTATCTGTAACTTTACAATTTTGGCCCTCTTCAGCCCCTCATAGCTCCGAAACGGTAAAAGCTACACCAAATCTGTTGGCATACAACTGAAAGCTTACATCAAGAGGAATCCAAAGAAAAAAATCCCATCGACATCCGACGAAAAATAAAAATTTTAGGTTATCTGTAAATTTACGATTTTGGCCCCCTTCGGCCCCTCATAGCTGGGTAAGGAAACAAGTTACCAAAAATCTAATAGTAGAGCGCTACGATAATTTTTCATTAGGAATCCTTTGGAAAAAATTGCATCAAAATCGGACTAAAAATAAAAAAATGAAATTTTTGAAATTCGCCCCTTTTGGGCCCCATTTATCTCGTGAACGGTACATGCCACGTGAAATCCGTTGGCATACACCAGATTGGAAATTTTCTAAGGAGTTTACTGAAAGAAACCCCATCAAAATCCGATAAATAAGAAAGATTCTACAGTCAAATATGTGAAAACACCTAATTTAACCCCTTTTGGCCCCTTTTTCTAAAACGGGCGGGGCCAGGTACATAAAATTATAGCCCGGGCTAAAGCATGTGCCAAGAAACATCATACCAAAATTTGAAAATGATCTGTTCACTGGAACCAAAGTTATGCTGTCCACAGACACAAAAATACCCAATTTTACCCCTTTTTGGCCCTTTTTCTAAAATGGGTGGGGCCATAAACCCGAAATTAAAACCCGGGATAGCCATTATTCCAAGAAACCACATACTGAAATTTGAAGATGATCCGTCCACTAGAAACAAAGTTATGCTGGCCACAGACGCCGACGACTGCGCCATAACATAATACGACCGCAAAATTTTTGCGGTCATATAAAAATGGATTCTGTTAAGTTGCAAGGAAAAACTTTGCCATTAAAATGCAAACTTTCTTTCCATCAGGGCAAGGTCAAGGTCAAGGTAATAATGTCTACAAATATTGTAGGAACAGAAAGCTCTCATCATAAGAAAGTGGCATACCAAATATGAACATCCTATCACTAAACTTCTAAATTCTAGAAGCAAGGTTCAAGTTTTTAATTGCCCTCTGGACAACTCAAAGGTCAAAATGTCTAAAAATATGGTACCATCAGAAAATTGTCAGAAGAAAAGTCACATACCAAATATGATCACTTTACCTCTAAGCAACTTCATTCTAGATCAGAGTTTTATATAAAAAAATTGCTCTTAGGGAAAGTCAAGGTCAAAATGTCTACAAATGTAGTACAGCTAGAAGGCTCTCAACATAACAAGTTGCATTCCAAATAAGAACACTCTACCTTTAAAAGGCAAGGTTACTTTTTTTAATGCCCTAAGGACAATGTCAAGCCAAATGTCAACAAGTATGGTCTCATCACAAGGAAGCCACATACCAAATATTAATATCCTATCTCTTAAGGTCTCCAATAACTCTCAATTACACAAGCAAGGCCAAGATATTACTGATGCTGTCCCTGTGCTCTCCTGATATTGTCCAAAGTGAGCTAAAAAAAGCATCATTTCTAATTAACTGACTTCATGACAATTTGTATTAATAAAGTAAAATAATGCTTATTGACACCACTTTTGTAATCAGCAGTGGCAACCTGAAAGTAAGGGAGTGAATAGGCAGGTTATTTGTGTACTTGATGATGCTAAGTGCGTCTTTTAAGATGACAAACAATTCCATAGAAATAGATCTCTCAGTCCCTGATCACTAAAGTTAAAACAAAATAAGTAATAAATACTTATACATAATATTAATTCAATCTTACTCTGATTAATGATTCCACAAAAAATAAATAGAAGATGTGCCATCTAATGGCAAAAAAGTACGGTCTACTACAAATGGAAAATACACAACTCATAGTCTTGATTCATTATTTTTGAGTATTTTTTTTCAGTGTAAATTTACAAAATAAGCACTAATTACTGCAATCTGTAAACATAGATGCAGAAGGTAACACCATCTCTTACACAATGAACCGATTCAGAAATTCAACTTCCGTCCTCGTAAATGACGTTGCGCAAACTCAGCGTACTCGTAAAATACGTTTGGACCAATCAAGAATGTTCAAAACAATGACAATCCCATAATGGCGTTGCATTTCTGAATCGGTCCATTCATATGAACTATTTCAAATTCTAATATGGGAACAATGGAATCCATGACAACTAGCCATATGAAAATCTCCAATAACATATGAGCGACTTCACAACAGTCTTTACGCTGAAATTGACAACGTCACAATATGTTTTGTGCACAAAAACGTCAGTAAATCTGAAGTAATGGCTGTCGTTACCGTGTACACTATAGGTCCGCTCAGATCATGAAATGTCATATTAGAATCGAAATAATTCATGTTCGCCAGTGGTTTGTAGTCGATTTACATATGGGTGTCCATTATTTTCGTTTATTTTACCCCTCACTCTGCTACGCTATGCTCTGGGTAAAATATTAACGAAAATAATGGCCACCCATATGTAAATCTCCAACAAACCACCGGCGCCCATGAATTATTTCTTAAATAAAAAGATTGACATTACATGAACTGTGATCCATAACCAATCACATTTTTTCACATAAATTTCTGCCTTCATTCGAATTCACTACTTTAGTGTGCTGATTTGTCTTTAGGTTAGGATTAAGATTTGGGAATCTGGTCAGTGTTTTATTGTAAGTGTTATGCTATGAATAGGTTTGGATTAACTATGAAAGGGTCTGCTTAAGTAAACTCCCTCCATGCTAGTTTTGTCCTTAGCTATATTTGATATTACTGATTATTCGGATTTTGTTTGGTTTTATGCATTTTAAAACATTTTTGAAATTGAGGATTTCCTATGTTTGGGTACTAGTGTTGCTGATGAGGAATTAATTTCCAAAATGGCCATACAGCTCATTAAAATTTATTGCAGTTGGAGTTAACATATTTGTTATGGTTTCATGTTCATTTACTCCATTTTCTTTACTGTAAAATTTCATTAATTGCAATTTTTATCAATGCAGCACTTTTAGGCCTCTTTTTCAATAATAGCAACTCTTTTGTAGTTGAAGATAAAAATGGGTGTAAAGTAGGACAGAACTGGAATCCTTACCTAATGAATAAATAAATGCTGACATATCTCCTTCATAGTAACACACTACCAATTTTATACTTGGAAGTATAACTTACATAGGCAACTGTTAACTAGATTTTAAAGAGCAAAAAACAATTAGCATAAATAGAAAAAAGATTGAAAATCATTCATATTGCACACAGTGATAAAGGACAAGGTGCGATAAGTGGCTGATTTGGCCCTAAATTTCGGTGANTTTGTCACAGCTCTTTAAAATGGGTCTTTTTTGCTTTGTGATACCAGGAAATTGTCTAATATATCAGATTATATTCTAACAATATAGTTTCATGTAAACCTTTGTTCCATTTTAAACAATAGCCAAAAATAACTATAAGAAAAATATATTACCAGAAAATATTTCCTATAAAGTAAATGGGTTAAAGTTACAATACTCTCTATTCCATTACAACCAATTCAAAAAATAAATCACAAAGATTTTAATGGCAGACTTAATGGTTCATAAATATATTTTTAGATCAATGCATATTATTTTCCTTCACCAATTCTACCTTAAAGTTTGTCCCCCCACCATATCAACAAAGCTATATTGATTACTACTGTTAGCCATTTTTTTTTATCTTTTTCTATGCAAATGACAAAAAGGTATATTATGGTAGACATTAGGACTTTTCTTAACTACATGTATTGTAAACCTACTAATTTTTGTGAGCAATTCATTTTTGTGATCTTTATGAAGGAGCTTCCGTAACTATTGCTATCTAAATATTGATTTTTTTCATACATCTATTGCAATAAATTTTAATCAGTTATATTTCAATGATGCATAGAATTAGCCACAACTATTTCATACGACAGAAACAATAATTAAACTTGGAAATTGGCTCTAAACTAAATGTAAATTAATAAAACATGAAAATTATCTTAAAATTGTTCTATGCCTTACAAATATCCAAACTTTATTTAACAATTGAAAAAGATTTTGAAATCATTCCTATTTATTGCCGACACAATTTACAAAGATCTTGAAATTACTACCATTTTGTTGCAGGAATAACTTGCTTAATTCTTAATCACACTGTAGCAGTTGAACATATAATTGTTTCTGATGATCATATATAACAGTGGATTTCATCTGGCATTGTATTCATACTGTTTAGATGGAATATATAAGAGTAAAATTTCCCACATAAATATACTAACTTTGAGTTGTTATTAGTCCCCTTTGGGTAATTGGGTCATTCCCCGTTTCCCTTCTTTTTTTTCTAGCATCATTTTACTCACTAAACACAAAGTTTTAGTTTAAGTAAGAAATACACTAAAGTATTCCTGTACATTGCAATGAAAGAAAACTTACAAGAATTGTTTCTCAATTATAATGAATGCATTTAGGTTGCACCAATAACCTTGTTGGTATAAATGAATGGGTTTGTTGCTAGAATTTTTTTTCCACAATAAAATAACGAAAAATAAACAATAAAGTCTGCTTAAATAATATTATTATATAGAGGACGGTGAAAGATTGAAATTTCTCAGTGAAAGAAAAGTGATAATTAACTGTGAAATTATTTTCCATAATTTCACTCTAGGAAGTGACGTCACAATAGACGTCGTCAACGTTGTTGTTAAGTAAACGTCTCGGCGTACTAACATGGAAAACGTAGTTCATGAAAAGAATCTTAAATTAAACCATTAATTATGAGAGAACTGGTCTATATAATAAAAACAATAACTAATCCTAGATTCTGATTATAGAAAATATTCAACTCATGATCGAAAAACATTGTAATTCACTCATGCGCTGCGCGCATTCGTGAATTACTGCGTTGTTCGATCATTCGTTGAATATTTTGCGATAATCAGAATCTCGGATTAGTTATAGTATAAATAATGAAAGCATTCACCAAAAAAAATGAGAAGTGTAAAAGATTTTTGTATTCCATAACAACCTTGCAACACTTATTTTGTTGTAACTTCAGATTTTTTTTTAGAATAGTCAAAACAATACAGATTCTGCATGCACCAATGAATGTGAAACTCTTTAATAGGTAATTTACTGAAACTGCAAAATTTCATACAAAGTGAAAAAAATGGATTCTGTTAAGTTGCAAGGAAAAACTTTGCCATTATGCAGACTTTCTTTTCATCAGGGCAAGATCAAGGTAATAATGTGAACAATTATTGTAGGAACAGAAAGCTCTCATCATAAGAAAGTAGCATACCAAATATGAACATCCTGTCACTAAACTTCTAAATTCTAGAAGCAAGGTTCAAGTTTTTAATTGCCCTCTGGACAACTCAAAGGTCAAAATGTCTAAAAATATGGTACCATCAGAAAATTGTCCAAAGAAAAGTCACATACCAAATATGATCACTTTACCTCTAAGCAACTTCATTCTAGATCAGAGGTTTAAGTTTTATATAAAAAAAAAATGCTCTTAGGGAAAGTCAAGGTCAAAATGTCTACAAATATAGTACAGCTAGAAGGCTCTCAACATAAGAAGTTGCATTCCAAACAAGAGCTGTCGCCGAATGGCAGCCAGTTATAGCCCCGCTCACTGAACCCTGAATCAATAAGTAAGTGCAAAATTAAGTGTGTGTGGACACAATACAGGTGTGGACACATTACAAGTGTGGACACAATACAAGCATTTACACAGTTGGATGTTTGGTTGCCGAGAAAAGTGACAAAAAAGTTCACCTTGGAAAATGAAAGTAAAAAAAATCATAAAGTCATAAAAACAGTAAGTAGTACAGCAATATGGCTGAAAAAGGGAGATACAGTATAGAACCCTTCAAAGAAGCTCCATACCAAATATGAAGTAGCTAGTTCCTTAGAAAAATGCGACAAAAAAGTCACAATTCGGAAAACGAAAGTAAAAAAGACACAAAGTCGGTTAACAGGAAGTGGTAATCCGATATAGACGAAAAGGGGAGGCGCAGTATAGAACCCCATACTGATGCCCCATTCTAAATATCAAGTGGCTGTCATGTGTAGTTGCTGAGAAAAATGCGACGAAAAAGTCACAATTTTGAAAATAAATGTAAAAAATGCACAAAGTCGGTAAACAGGAAGTGGTGATCCCATAAGGCCGAAAAGGGGAGGCGCAGTATAGGACCCCATCCTGATGCACCATACCAAATATCAAGTGGCTGTCATGTGTAGTTGCTGAGAAAAATGTGACGAAATATGTGTGACGGATGGACGGACAGACGGACGGATGGACGGACAGAGGTAAAACAGTATACCCCCCTCCTTCGGAGCGGGGGAATAATAAGAACACTCTACCTTTAAAAGGCAAGGTTACTTTTTTAATGCCCTAAGGACAATGTCAAGCCAAATGTCACCAAGTATGGTCTCATCACAAGGAAGCCACATACCAAATATCAATATCCTATCTCTTAAGGTCTCCAATAACTCTCAATTACACAAGCAAAGTTAAAAGATTTTACTGATGCTGTTACTGTGCTCTCCTGATATTGTCCAAAGTGAGCTAAAAAAAGCATCATTTCTAATTAATTGACTTCATGACAAATTGTATTAATAAAGTAAAATAATGCTTATTGACACCACTTTTGTAATCAGCAGTGGCAACCTGAAAGTAAGGGAGAGAATAGGCAGGTTATTTGTGTACTTGATGATGCTAAGTGCATCTTTTAAGATGACAAACAATTCCATAGAAATAGATCGCTCAGTCCCTGATCACTAAAGTTAAAACAAAATAAGTAATAAATTCTTTTACATAATATTAATATAATCTTACTCTGATTAATGATTCCACAAAAAAAAATAAATAGAATATGTGCCATCTAATGGCAAAACAAGTACGGTCTACTACAAATGGAAAATACAAAAGTCATAGTCTTGATTATTTTTGAGTATTTTTATACAGTGTAAATTTACAAAATAAGCACTAATTACTGCAATCTGTAAACATAGATGCAGAAGGTAACACCATCTCTTACACAATGGACCGATTCAGAAATTCAACTTCCGTCCTCGTAAATGACGTTGCGCAAACTCAGCATACTCATAAAATACGTTTGGACCAATCAAGAACGTTCAAAACAATGACAATCCCATAATGCCGTTGCATTTCTGAATCGGTCCATTCATATGAACTATTTCAAAATAAAAAGATTGACATTACATGAACTGTGATCTATAACCAATCACATTTTTTCACATAAATGTCTGCCTTCATTCTAATTCACTTCTTTAGTGTGCTGATTTGTCCTTAGGTTAGGATTAAGATTTGGGAATCCGGTCAGTGTTTTATTGTAAGTGTTATGTTATGAATAGGTTTGGATTAACTAGGAAAGGGTCTGCTGAAGTAAACTCCCTCCATGCTAGTTTTGTCCTTAGATATATTTGATATTACTGATTATTCGGATTTTGTTTGGTTTTATGCATTTTAAAACATTTTTGAAATTGAGGATTTCCTATGTTTGGGTACTAGTGTTGCTGATGAGGAATTAATTTCCAAAATGGCCATACAGCTCATTAAAATTTATTGCAGTTGGAGTTAACATATTTGTTATGGTTTCATGTTCATTTACTCCATATTCTTTACTGTAAAATTTCATTAATTGCAATTTTTATCAATGCAGCACTTTTAGGCCTCTTTTTCAATAATAGCAACTCTTTTGTAGTTGAAGATAAAAATGGGTGTAAAGTAGGACAGAACTGGAATCCTTACCTAATAATTACATTTCATGAATATTCATTTGAATTCCGTCAGTTTGATAGGTCGATCACGTGGCATATCAATGTGAGGTTCCAGTTCCCATGAAACACATTTGACCACGTGTTCACGTGGCGGATAGATTTGTAAAAATAGAATCCCAAATGTACATAATGCACTTCCCTGTAAATTAAGTTGTTTTTTATATTTCGGGTTTAAAATGTTATTATAAGAATTGAATGCATTATTTTGAAGTTTCATAGGGACTATGAAAGGGTTGACCAGGCGCACATTTTCAACATGAAGCGCTACCGCGCTTCATTAAAAATGTGCTTCGGTCAACCCTTTCATATCCCAATGAAACTTCAAAATAATGCATTCAATTCTTAAATGAATAAATAAATGCTGACATATCTCCTTCATAGTAACACACTATCAATTTTATACTTGGAAATAATTACATTTCATGAATATTCATTTGAATTCCGCCAGTTTGATAGGTGAACATCGATCACGTGGCATTTCAATGTGAAGTTGCAATTCCCATGAAACACATTTGACCATGTGTTCACGTGGCGGATGAATTTGTAAAAATTGAATCCCTATGTACATGATGTCCTTTCCTGGAAATAAAGCCGTTTTTTTATATTTCGGGTTTATAATGTAATTATAAGAATTGAATGCATTATTTTGAAGTTTCATAGGGACTATGAAAGGGTTGACCGGGCGCACGTTTTCAACATGAAGCGCTACCGCACTTCATTAAAAATGTGCTTCTTTCAACCCTTTCATATCCCAATGAAACTTCAAAATAATGCATTCAATTCTTAAGTATAACTTACATAGGCAACTATTAACTAGATTTTAAAGAGCAAAAAACAATTAGCATAAATAGAAAAAAGATTGAAAATCATTCATATTGCACACAGTGATAAAGGACAAGGTGCGATAAGTGGCTGATTTGGCCCTAAATTTCGGTGATTTTTTTTAAGTTGCTCCAGAATATTTTCTTTTATGTTCCACTGCAAGTTCAGATCACACTAAAGAAAAAAAAAAAAACTTAAAACCCACAGTAGGTGCAGTTCTGACTTCAAGTTAAAGCTACTTTTGTATGTTTTCATAGAAATACAAGGAATTTGGCATATTTTTGAACGGGTTTCCAAATTGGAAATATAAAGTGCATTCAAGAACCAATTAGATAATTTACCAGGTTGTTCGTACAGATGCGTTGAATCTTTTTTGTGGTTATTGCATGCGCTCTTTGTTTCCTCTTAAGAAAATGTAGTCAAAATTGGTCAAATTTGTCATTTTTTCGACAAAATGTGCAGTATGTCCAATTTTCTAAACTGAAAAACTCTGTAATCGTATGTGAATACTTGAGTTATCTTCCTTTTAACTGTTGACCAATATCCATAGAATATTTCCCCAAAAAAATTGTGAATTTAAGCAATTTTATTTTTTTCTTTGGCTACATAAGGCCATTACCGCACCTTCTCCTTTATAAATTAAAGGAGTAGTCATCTGGAATGGTTTGATTTTTTGTGTAATAAAAGAACTTCCTTCGTGAGTAACAATTAACTTGAAAGTTGTTAACTTTAATTCTGAAATAGTAGAATTTATTTTCCAAAAAACAAATAAGTCAAATTTGTAACACCAAAAAATAACTCGCAATAATTTATAATCTAACAATTTAAAGTATTCACAACAATTATTGGAAGCCAGAATGAAACACAAAAGCTGTAAGCTGCATTAACAAAACAAACTCTGATTTTTTTTAAAGTTCAGCAGTAAAGAATAATTAAGAGAAAAATACTCTAACAAAGAACCAGTTAAATCTAAATAATTATGCTAAGATATTACAAAGAAAAACTACAATAAGTAGCAGTAATGAATTTCTGTATATACTTTGTAAATCACATCGGTGAAATAAACACTTATACATCATTTCTCAACATTCACACTTGCACATGCCCAATTGTTCTGATGATAAATAGTGAAACTATGAAAAAACAAAATTGTCCACTTCTCCAATGTCTGAGCGACTTTCACTGTCCATATTATATGTAATCTTGTATTTTAATCTGATCTTCTCCTGAAAGAAAATGTACAATTGAATTAAATACATGTACTAACATTGATAATATTTCAACCTTCAGTAACTAAATCCCAAATTAATAGGAACTGGATGCTATATTCAGACATTTCTAGATCTCAGTATGTACAGGTAGAAATAAAGAGTGTTACACAGTAGTGAAAAAGAAAATGCTAAAAGGAGCTAAAGGAACATCCATTTCAACTTTAGTAAGGAAGAGTTAGGGGTTACAGTTTTTAAAAACAGATGATACATAATGTCAATAAAGCAGAACATTGTTTTTCCACAGGATAAATTTAAGAATATAAAGTGCAACAGTATTTATGGCGGATTTCCTGGATCATTAACATATTATATTTGCAATTCATCAATGAACATACCAATATTCCTTTGGTAACACCTATAGATCTCCTCCAAAACTTCTGCCTTTTGTTTGATTATTAAACAATCAAAATTCTATAGAATTCTATTGCATACCAATTTGTCATTACTTGACTATCAATGTAAGCCCCTTCAGGCAGTACAAATTGGTTTACAATAGATTTCTATAGAATTCTTGATTAATTGATTACAAGACAAAGACATGAGTTTTTAAGGTGTTCTAATAGGCGTTACTACAGGAAGATAGGTATATTCATTGACGAGTTGCAAATGAAATATGTTAATGATCCAGGAAATCTGCCATAAATTTTATTGTTTAGTCCTTCTTTCTTTAAACTTTCGCCTGTAAAGGTATCATTTACACATTTTTAAATGTGAACTATTTGTTTTTCCCCATAGGGTTTAAACACACTAAGTCAAGGCAACTTTAAACAAATTTAACTGTACTTTATTCAACTTGCCATGACCATGACATCATAGATAGATATGAAATGTCAGTGTCACAAATAAAAACTGACATTTTCAGCTAGATTCACATCTTCCCGGATTTGACATTACCGGCTTTGACTTTACCCTGGATTGACCAACTGACAGTGTGACGGGTGCTGTGCACAGAGCAGGACATGCTTACCCTTCCGGGGCACTTGATGTCACTCTTGTTTATTGAGAGTTTACACTGTTAGTGCTTTAGTTTTTTGTGTTGTATATGTAATGTTCGTGTGTTTTGTGGGCATGTAGTGTCTTTGGTCTTCCGTCTTCTGGTGTTCTTGCTTTTGCCTTGTCTCTGGACTTTGATTTGTGTAATCTTGTGTCTTGTTCCTTCGGTATTCTACTGCCGTTGTTTTCTAGATACCTCATTTTCTATTGTAATGCTGTAGGCTTGTCCAAAATCAATGTGCACTAATGTACACCTATAGAAAATAGTGTTTTTATTAGATTAGGTAGTGACCAACACAATAGAAAAGTTTTAATATAAAAATATCCCCTTTAACTTAAGAAGGATAAAACAAGTGAAGACCCTAAAAGATGTCTCGCCCATCCCTACTGGCCTTTAAACTGATGTGAAATCTAAGTGAACTAATCAGAAAAGTGAACATGCTCACTAAACCTTGAAATTGAGGTCAAGGACAAAAGTCACCTGCCAGACTGACATGTACTGACCAAGACCAACCTATATACCAAATATTATCAACCTACCACTTCTAGGTATTGAGAAATGGACTTAAGCAGAAAAACTTAATATGGCCAATAGACCATGAAATTGAGGTCAAGGACAAAAGTCAAGTGCCGGACTGACATGTACTACCCAAGACCAACTTACATACAAAATATTATCAACCTACCACTTCTAGTAATGGAGAAATGGACTTAAGCAGAAAAAAATAACATGGCCACTAGACAATGAAATTAGGTCAAGGACAAAAGTCACCTGCCAGACTGACATGTACTACCCAAGACCAACCTACATACCAAATATTATCAACCTACCACTTCTAGTTATCGAGAAATGGACTTAAGCAGAAAAATTTAACGTCGCCACTAGACTGTGAAATTGAGGTCAAGGACAAAAGTCACCAGCCAGACTGACATGTACTACCCAAGACCAACCTACATACCAAATATTAACAACCTACCACTTCTAGTTATTGAGAAATGGACTTAAGCAGAAAAACTTAACATGGCCACTAGACCGTGAAATTGAGGTCAAGGTCACATAAAGTTATGTCCGTCAGGTAGCACTTGATTAGTACTACCACTTGACCATATATGATGTTCCTACATCAAAGGGTTTTCAAAATATCCTGCATTTAGTAAAAAGTTAATGCCGTCGCCGTCGTCATACTTTGCACACATGTCTCGCTTTCACGACTTTCCTTGCGGTCGAGACAAAAATTCCATAATAAATTCTATTGAGATCTCAAAACATGCATTGTATATTCAATCAATCCTCTTCAAACCAAAGTTTTTT
Source organism: Modiolus philippinarum (assembly GCA_002080025.1). NCBI lineage: Eukaryota > Metazoa > Mollusca > Bivalvia > Mytilida > Modiolidae > Modiolus > Modiolus philippinarum. The sequence continues at coordinate 76,264 of MJUU01000005.1, read as the reverse complement.
TCCAACTCAGCATCAGTAGTTAGAAGCTATAACTAAAGACAGAAATAAAGCAGCACATGACATTTTATTTTGACAATGATGTTAGGAAAGCATATGCTCGGACCACAAGAATTTTTTTATGGAACAACAAATTAATGTACACTAAAATCAGTTGTTGCAATAGCACATCAGGAGTTCTAAAATTCATTACTATTTACAAACATACTAAGTTAATGCAAGCTACTTCACATAAATATTCTAATTGGGCTTATAAGACAAAATGCATTATGCACAATAGACTATATCCAAGTTAGATTCACCAGCTGTTGTTTGTCCGCCTTACGTCACAAATGCGTCGGCCGCATGTGACCAAGAACGTACTTCAACACATAGATTCATGACGTTTTAGGCTTTATGACGTAACGTTTTCCACACTGTGACGTGGTCTGGTAAATCCTTATCCTAGAGCTCGGATATGGTCTATTAAATTTAACTTGGACAATTATATCTTATAATTTCATACAATTCAACTCTTCATTCAAAATAACAATGTTAAATTCCAACCGGATTATTAGTGTTAGAATGCATGCTAGATGGTTCACTAGTTATCAATAATACAAATAATAAGGGAAATCTTTATAGCATTTCCTGATTATAGGAAGCTGATGGCAATACACAATTTACAACTTAAAATTGACACGAATGTATGACCAAATGAATGATAGAAGGAAGATAAGAGTTATTAAGACAGTAATGTACTCATTGTTGAAGCCTCACATTTCATAAGATTACAAAAACAACATTTCTTCATTGCTTTAAAGAATAATAGTTTCTTACACGAGATCAAATTAAAGATCAGGATAAGTACCTACAATTTAAAAATAAAGGAAATGTGTGCATAAGACATGGATGCCCCCGCAATACAGATATATAGCAAACAGGCAGTAGATGAGTAATACACTTGAAAAGGGGAGACACAGTACAACTCATCATACCAAAGCTTCAGACCAAATATCAAATAATTCCTGCATTCAAAAGCTGAGAAATCCTTGACAAAAATTTCAGACATACATACGTACAAGGGTAAAACTTAATGCCCTAGTCGCCTAATGGCAGGTGCATAAAAAGCTTGAAAACCTGTATTTTTTAGAAGAGTCCCCACTATTTCAATGTACTTTTCCTTTTGATGTAAGGTATATTATAAAGTTTAGAAAGTGTTACAAAAATTACAAGTTCTAATAGTCATTTAACCATGGGAATTGAAGTTTTGTGCACTGATATTTGACAAGTCATTTTTTACTGTAAACCACCATTTATGGCAGTTTTTTTTATCTTACGTACATTTAATCTATATCCTGCCTATAAGTCAATACAAAAGTACAGATAATGTGTGAAATACTTCAGATTGATAGGCAGTGCTCAAAATAATTTTAATGATAATATTTTCACGGGGATAAAATTTTGTGGATTTCACCTTAGAAGTTATTTCTTGGGGACAAATTTTCATTGAATTCATATAATATACAGTAATATACATTTAACATTACTGAAATTAAATTGGTCTGGATTTAATTTCGTTGATACATGTAATTCTTAACCATGAAATAAATGAAATTTAATCCCCCACCAATATTCCTGCTTTTACAGAAGTCTTACATTTTAAGATACATTTCATCAGGATGAACACTGCAATAGAACTTGTTGCCTTAAAATCAGATAAAGATGAATAGAAAATGATATATAACTCAGAAAAAAATAGAGCAATACTTCTGTAAAAGCATACCTGCCAACTTTCACGATTTTGGCGTGATCTAACCTTCTGTCACGATGTCACGATCGTGAAACAAAAATTTGGCATAAAACACGATTTTGAAGAAATTCACACGAAAAAATGTTTGTTTACACGATTTTGACCGTTGAAAGGGAGATAATCCAAATTCTCGAAAGGGAGTTAACCAAATTCTTGATATTAGCCAATCAGAATCGGTTTTAAATCAATCACGCTCTATTCGCGTGAAAAACAGCTGATTGGAGCCGGCGTGTAAACAATCGTAAACATGACGAGTTTGGTGGATTTTTTTTGTTGATTTTAAGGCTTCGGCGACGTAAATAAAGTTATGTAAATGGATGGACCACCGGCAATCATAGTGAACAGTTCTTGAGTTATGAATCAAGGTTCACAATCCCTGATACAACGAGCTGCAAGCACCACACTTAACAGTTCCGTGGATGGCTGTGCGAGTGACTATGTCGTTGCAAGTTCCCCGTTCTGCAGAGTTTGCATAGTTGAACTGAGTAGCCTTAACGACGTTAACAGTCACTCAAAATTCCAGAACACCACACTTGTGATTGAATCAGAAAAGGCAAAAAAAAAATTAAAAAATATGTAATGCTTGCTTTATTTATAGAAGATTGGAATAAAAGGAGAAATGCAGTAAATGTACATCAGGCAATAATAAAGGAGAGAGAGCGTGGTTGCATTCTTTAATTTTCCTGAAAACAGTCAACTGTAAATTCAAATAACAGCAACAATGATTAACAGGAAGCACTGCTCTTTGTTTCCCTTTAACAGTTAAAACTAAGTTAAAATTTAACAGAACATAAAACACCAAATGGTCCAAAAACTGTTCACAACTGATTTATTTGACCAAAAGTATTTATGAACCAGAAGAAATCCCCAAAAAACAATAAAATAGGAATGTCTTGCCTCCCTCAATAAAAAGTAAAGTCTTCTATAACACCTAGATGTTTGTGTTTGATAAAAAAGAGCAGCAAGTATAAGACAAAAAAAAACTTTGCGCAAAACGCCGCGAAATCTCATACGACTCAAAAGGAAGGTCACGCATAAAAACCCCCATGGAGATTTTCAAAAGTTGGCAGGTATGGTAAAAGGGGTCTGGAAGTTGAAAGAAAAATTAGCCATACCCAACAAGACAATAAGATTTCTGTTGTCAAAGAGAGATGAAGTGGCAAATGCATGAAAAAATCTTCAATCATTGAAATCTGGTTTATGTAGCAAACTTTCAATGGCAAGAATACAAAGGTACTAGTGCATGTAGCGATGTTGAGGACTGTAGTTATGTAATAGCAATTTTGATATACATGTATTATGTACTCGTGCAGGCAGCAATATTGGAGTCTGTACTGGTGCAAGTAGTAATGACAAGTTTTAGTGCAGAAAGCAATTCTGATCACCATCAGAAATGATATCATCATGATAAATGATTTACTGCTTATGATGATAGATGAATTAGTCACGGAAGGCTTAGAATTTAACAATATGCCAGAATTCACCAATCATTCAATTTGAATTCTATTATGATTCCTAAAATTTTAATGAATTATATTTTCAAGATGCATTTCTTCACATTCCTGAAGTTTGAATCTGCTTTGCATTGTCAAATTCTAAGTTTCTCAGGACTTATACTTTATGAACACTGGCTTTAGGTAAATATTTTAATACCCAAAACTCACCTTGGGATACTAATAAAAATAAAAAAATATAAAATCAATGTTGTAGTTTTGTTTTTTCAGATATTCCAATGAAGTTTAAACATTCTGGATTCTGACCAAAAATTGAACTAGAGCTGTCGCCGAATGGCAGCCAGGTATACCCCCCGCTAATTAAACCCTGAATCAATATGGCAAGTGTAAATTTAAGTGTGTGTGGACCCAATACAGTTGTGGACACAGTACAAATGTGGACACAATACAAGTATGGACAAAATGATATACCTCCCCCNTCCTGTAAAGTTTGGTTCAAATTGGTCCAGTGGTTTCTGAGGAGATAGCAAAAATGTGAAAAGTTTACGGACGGACGACAGACGACGGACGACGGACGACGACGGACGCCAAGTGATGGCAAAAGCTCACGTGGCCTTTGGCCAGGTGAGCTAATAAAGGAAATGTGTCCATAAGACATGGATGCCCCCGCAATACAGATATATAGCAAACAGGCAGTAGATGAGTAATACACTTGAAAAGGGGAGACACTGTACAACTCATCATACCAAAGCTTCAGACCAAATATCAAATAATTCCTGCATTCAAAAGCTGAGAAATCCTTGACAAAAATTTCAGACATACATACGTACAAGGGAAAAACTTAATGCCCTCGTCGCCTAATGGCAGGGGCATAAAAAGCTTGAAAACCTGTATTTTTTTGAAGAGTCCCCACTATTTCAATGTACTTTTCCTTTTGATGTAAGGTATATGATAAAGTTTAGAAAGTGTTAAAAAAATTACCACTTCTAATAGTCATTTAACCATGGGAACTGAAGTTGTGTGCACTGATATTTGACAAGTCATTTTTTACTGTAAACCACCATTTATGGAAGTTTTTTTTATCTTACGTACATTTAATCTATATCCTGCCTATAAGTCAATACAAAAGTACAGATAATGTGTGAAATACTTCAGATTGATAGACAGTGCTGAAAATAATTTTCCACATACTGTTATCATTTATTTTCACGGGGATAAAATTTTGTGGATTTCACCTTAGAAGTTATTTCTTGGGGACAAATTTTCGTTGAATTCATATAATATACAGTAATATACTGTAAGGTTGTTATATTTTGCTGGGTATTAATTTTCACGCTATTCGCGTTTCAAATGATAAACGTGAATATTTCATTGGAAACCATAATATAAATGAACATAATGACTTTCACTAAAAATCCGCGAATATAAAACACCGCGAATAAATGCAACACTGAAAACCGCAAATATAAAGCCCTATACAGTACATTTAACATTACTGAAATTAAATTGGTCTGGATTTAATTTCGATGAAATAAATGAAATTTAATCCCCCACCAATATTCCTGCTTTAACAGTAGTCTTACATCATTTTAAGATACATTTCATCAGGATGAACACTGCAATAGAACTTGTTGCCTTAAAATCAGATAAAGATGAATAGAAAATGATATATAATTCAGAAAAAAATAGAGCAATACTTCTGTAAAAGGGGTCTGGAAGTTGAAGGAAAAATTAGCCATACCCAACAAGACAATAAGATTTCTGTTGTCAAAGAGAGATGAAGTGGCAAATGCATGAAAAAATCTTCAATCATTGAAATCTGGTTTATGTAGCAAACTTTCAATGGCAAGAATACAAAGGTACTAGTGCATGTAGCGATGTTGAGGACTGTAATTATGTAATAGCAATTTTGATAAACATGTATTATGTACTCGTGCAGGCAGCAATATTGGAGTCTGTACTGGTGCAAGTAGTAATGACAAGTTTTAGTGCAGAAAGCAATTCTGATCACCATCAGAAATGATATCATCATGATAAATGATTTACTGCTTATGATGATAGATGAATTAGTCACGGAAGGCTTAGAATTTAACAATATGCCAGAATTCACCAATCATTCAATTTGAATTCTATTATGATTCATAAAATTTTAAAGAATTATATTTTCAAGATGCATTCTTCACATTCCTGAAGTTTGTAACTGCTTTGCATTGTCAAATTCTAAGTTTCTCAGGACTTATACTTTATGAACACTGGCTTAAGGTAAATATTTTAATACCCAAAACTCACCTTGGGATACTAATAAAAATACAAAAATATAAAATCAATGTTGTACTTTTGTTTTTTCAGATATTCCAATGAAGTTTAAACATTCTGGATTCTGACCAAAAATTGAACTAGAGCTGTTGCCGAATGGCAGCCAGGTATACCCCCCAGCTAATTAAACCCTGAATCAATATGGCAAGTGTAAATTTAAGTGTGTGTGGACCTAATACAGTTGTGGACACAGTATAAATGTGGACACAATACAAGTATGGACAAAATGATATACCTCCCACTTTTTTCTGAAAATATAAAAGACAAATTATCTCCCCTTCAAAATTTCCGACAGCAACCATATCACTTCAAGCACATCTTCAGCTGGTGTACTAAAACTGTCCAAAATTTCATCAAAATCCAAGCAGTGGTTTAGGAGAACATGCGCCGACAAGGATCACCCCTTCCCCTTTACATAGAAAATATTCATAGACAAATGATCTCCTCTTCAAAATTTCAGACAGCAACCATATTACTCCATGCATATCTTCAGATGGTGTACTACAACTGTGTAACATTTCATCAAAATCCAAGCAGCCACGTAAGAGAGCATGCACTGACAAAGTTCGTCCACCCCTTTTTCCAGAAAATATTCAAAGATGAATTATCTCCCCTTCAAAATGTCTGGCAGCAACCATACTACTACATGCACATCTTCAGATGGTGTACTACAACTGTGTAACATTTCATCAAAATCCAGGCAGCCATTTAGGAGGACATGCGCTGATAAGGTTCGTCCACCCCCTTTTTTCCAGAAAATATTCAAAGACAAATTATCTCCCCTTCAAAATTTCGGGCAGCAACTATACTACTTCATGCACATCTTCAGATGGTGTACTACACTACAAGTGTGTTACATTTCATCAAAATCCAAGTAGCCATTTAGGAGAACATGCGCTGACAAGGTTTGCCTCCCCCCTTTTCCAGAAAATATTCAAAAACGAATTATCTCCCCTTCAAAATTTCGGGCAGCAACCATACTACTTCATGCACATCTTCAGATGGTGCACTACAACTGTATAACATGTCATCAAAATCCAAGCAGCCCTTTAGAAGAACATGCACTGACAAGGTACACGGACGGACGGACAGACAGACAGACAGACGGACAGACGGACGGACGGACAGGGTGATTCCTATATACCCCCTCAAACTTTGTTTGCGGGGGGTATAAAAACAAGTTACAGTTTTAAACTGTTAAATGTCCTGTATTTATGTTTCTAACACAAAATACATTAAATGCAACTGGCCTCCTTCAATCAGCATCCCTTTCCTTATTGTAAATCATCAAAACATTAATCAATGATTCTAGCAAAGCCTAAAATTAGCCAAGCATTAAGTACGAGTTAACAGAAACTTAATGATCTAACAGAAAGTTTCTTTAAAAGTTATGCCAATTTCCATAAAAAAGACAATAAATATTCCTTACTAAAAGCTAAACAACTTTTTCCTATGCTCAGATTTGTATGTTAAAATGGCAAAAAAAACTTATATGGTCCTATTTGAAAAGTTTACTGTTAAATATGACACAAATAATGATAAGTTCATGTTAGAAGATGTTACTAGAATATATATCTTTTCAATTATGTATTTTAATACAGTATAGTATTGTATTGCAACATAATATTTCCCTAAAAAAACAAAAAAACAAATGTAAGCGTGCAATAAATTTCCATATTGCACTAGTGCAAATATGACTTACAATTCATGACATCATCGATAACCGAAATTTTTATTTTTAACAGAAATTTTAGTGTTGCTATACAATAAAAGGGTTGTTACATGAATATAAGGGAATATTATCCCTCATAGAATATATATTGCACTTGCAAGCTCGTGCAATATAAAATTCTACTAGGGACAATATTCCCCAATATTCATGCAATAACCCTATAATTTTGAATCAGACAGATTGACAACAGGGGAAATACCAATTACATATATATGTTTGTGTTATGAGGATGAAAAAAAAATATCAAAAGGGTCTATATGAATCTTACACTGGTGAAAAGGTAAGATCAAGAAATCTCAGACACCCAAGGGTAAGATTTCAATATTTCTCTGACAAGGCTTGCCAAGTCAGAGAACCATTGAAATCTTACCCGAGGGTGTCTGAGATTTCTAACTCTTGCATTTTCAAGGTGTTTGATTTATTTTCTCACTTTTGTAATTACAAACTCTGATTTAGTCACCAACAGGCCGTACTTGACATAAGGCATTCCTAAGCGACGTCAGAATACATTGCTTGGTAATTTCTGTCTTGTACCGGGGGGTACAAGACAAGGAAATCTCACACCGCTGAAAATAGGAACGGTTCTGTCTCAAAAGTGAAAATTTATTATCTATACTCATTCCACCATTCTCTCTTAATCTCAATCCTTTCCTTTGTCTCTCTCTTTGCATATCTCCCATTTTCTTCACCAGTGTATCCCTACCATCCTCTCTTTCTTCTATATATTCAGTCACATCTCCCTTGTCCTACCCCAAATCTCCAGTTCTCCTGTCCTCCAACAAATGATTTCTAATTACACATTGTACAATGTATATACTTACATTTTGTGGATTTGCCAGCAGCATAACTTGAGTAATGGCTGATGGAGGTAGTATTGGATTAAAAGCTGGTAGATCTGTAGCTGAAGGAGGCTGTAACTTTACTTTCATTGCCTGGAAGTAGATAATTCAATAAATAACACAAACAAGAGCTAAGTACAGCTGCATTGTTACCATCAATATTTAGTTGCAATGTAGGTGTTTGGGAATGGCAGCATGATTACATTTGTTCTATTATCATTTGTGTATGACATGTTTTAGACAATCTTGGTGACTTCAAGATGAAGAACAACAATAAAAGCATTGTTCTATTGCTTAATTTCAGCATTTATTTGTGGAGCATGTCTCATGTGCATTTACTCCATACCCTTTCATTGTTTATTTAAGCATACATTGAACATGCAAGAAATGTAAATCATTAAATTGATCGAAATAAATTTATTTCGATGCCAAAGATTTAAGTATTTATGATGTTTTTTATTTCAAAGGCAGTCGAAATTTATATACTTTTCGATTCTAGTATACTAAGCCAATTATATTGTTATGATAAGATCTTGGCGGGAATAAATGCGTGTAGCTTGTCTTACACCACCACCCTGTGCAAGACAGAAAAATCTTGCACCGCGAAAACAATAGATTCCCCCTTGTCCGAGGTGGGAGAATTATTTTTTTAAATCCTACTTACCTTAGGTACTGCAGCTTGGAAAGTAAAATTTTTCACGGGACTTGTATTCGTACTCATTATAGACACAACCATAACATGAACATCATCTCGAGGTTTATTTTTACCAATATGTATCACAATTTTTAACCCATTTTTATCATAGGCATTTATTGCTGGAGATGTACCTAAAATAGAAAATAAAACATTGTTATTTTACGCTTTAACCTACAAATTTGTTATGCTGTAAAAGGCAGATACGAACATGAGGTTGCACGCGTTGTCGTGCTAGGTATACCCCCACTCGTTTTGTTTTGAAAATTAAAAAGGAAAAAAAATGGCTTAGTCCCGCTGAACAGGAAGTAAATATCATAAGGCGACCAAAATGGGAGACGACNATTTATAACTTTACATACAAGGCAATATGCAGTTAGTGTCTATGGTATATAATCATGCAACAGGATTTGTCAGAAATTTTAAAGCACATTGCAAGAAGAAAACTGGAACAAGAGTCTCTCACCTAGGCCATGGCTGACATGAACAGTCAAATAATACCAAAGCTTAGGGGGCTCATTATCAAGTTTGTTAAAGGCACTAATGTTATATGTTATATCATCCAAAATTAAATTATGTTCCAAAATGGCCGGACACATTTTTGAAAGTGAAAAAAAACAAAGGATTTTTATGACCAAGTTTTAGTTTAAATATTTAAATTTTGTAGTTTGTAAAGATTTCCTCCCGGTACCCTGTAATTGTATGATTAAGATCTTTGTACTTGCCAAATTGTTAAGGTTTAAAACTGTACTCACCAGGTTGTACAGATTCTAAGGCTACAAAAACATCTGTAAGTGGTTGGACTTCCTGTGGTTTTGTTGGTAATGTTACTGGAGTGTGTGCTGTAGTTGATATGACAGGTGCTGATGTGGTGACTGTTGTCTGGGATGTTGTTAAGGGACTAACTGTAGCAAGTAAAGGACCATCAGTAGGCTTGGTGGCCATCTGATTCAGTGTCTTCTTTTCTGGAGGGCTGTAAAATATGTATAACATGTCTTAATCTGGTCCAATCTCTTAGAAAGCTACTCATGTTAAATGGTCTAGAAAAACACAATACTCTTTTATGTAGCCTTAATCATATGGTTACTTTCAGAAACAGAAAAATTGCATGTGCTCTATTGAAATTACATAACTGCCTGCATTTTCTATTCTGACACTTATAACATCATTATGTCTACTCCTTGGTTATTAAATATTTATCACAAAATAATAAAAGGATTTATGATGTCATTAACAAAACCCTGATATGAATATGATAAACATATACATGTATGGGATGTTGTCTCCTTGACATTTACCCCATTTCCTTTCTTTTTCATGGAACACTACCAGGCTCAGTGCGAAATTCTAAGAATATTGTGGTTTTTAAAAATAAGCTAAAATGCTACTTGCTCAACAAACAAATTGTACCAGCTGAATAAATTTGTATTTTTATAACATTTTGTATCTGATATCACAATGTACTCTTTAATTGTAGTATGCATTATCTTGTGTGTATTCAATATTGTATTGAGGGCCTCAGGGAAGATTAGTTTGTACTAACTGTGTAACCCCCTTTAAATAAAGCTTTTATTATTATTTATTATGAAATGGGTTTAATAACAAAACTAACGAAGAGCCAAGTCCATGAGACAAAAAGACAAATCACGTGGAAACCACAGGCAAAATTGTTGACCACAATGGTCCTGACTTGGTACAGGCATTTCAAAAGAAATTGTGGGTTAAACTAGTTTTATGGCTAGCCAAACCTCCCCTTCCATTGCGGTATTGAATCATTATGTATAATAAACTTTATGAATGAACAATGAAACTGAATACCACTTGGGTTATGGAAATATTTTTCTCTAATGATATGTCAAGTTTAAACCGGTTTTGACCCGTTATGTTGAATAAACCCCGTGCTATTTCCCGCCAAATCTATTCAGAATACAATCCTCTGTGTTTATCATTTCTCATTAGAGAAAAAGATTACATCACTTTATCCCGATTATTACCATATTTTATCCACTCTCGTTAGTTAGAATTAAAAATTTTAAAATGCTCTGCAAGCCTCGCAATTAAAATTTTAAAATTTAACCATCTTTAGTGGATAAAATATGGTAATGAATGGGATCTTGTGGTGTAATCTATATTTAATATTTAACCTGATATTTAATACATTTACCATTTAGAAGACTTAGTATATCATATAAATTATTCAGTATCAGAATTTTTTCTTTTCATTTTACAAATTATTTATTAAACATAAATAATTAACTGTATCTTACACTATAGGTTTGATCACATCTTTTGGAAGGCTTTGTTGTATCAGAGATTGTCCTAACAGATCAATATCATCTAATGCACCAGAGGTCACAGGTTGAGCAGGTTTGTTTGGTTGGCTTGGGGCAGCAGCTGCCTGGCCTATTAGAAATATACAATGGTGAAATTAAGCAAGATACATCCCTCTGTACTTGTTTATCAAGCATTAACCTTTAAATTCAAATAAATTAACTTACAATGTATGTATATTTCACTGAATAATGTCAACAAACTCTACAACAGGAAATAAATGTGTGACAGAATTCACAGTAGGGGGTTACTACATTACATTGCTACACAAACAAGAGGCTCTCAAGAGCCTGTGTCGCTCACCTGGACCATGGCTGACATAGATAAAAGGCAAAACAAAACATAAAATTTAGCAGAATACTTTTTTTTTCTTAAATTACAGTAATCTTGTTTGGTTTCCATGGCAACCCAAAGATCCACCTTCCATTACAACCCATAACAGAACACCATTCAAAAAAAATTTGGGCAGGGGTTCCCCTTATAATCAAGGTAGTGCATATTGCTGAAATTAAAACATTCAAACTACAATTCAAATAAAAATTCAAAAAATTGGGCAGAGGTTCCCCTTAAAATCAATAAGGCCAATGTAAAAACTATGTTCCAGATGTTGGCTACTTGGATGAGGTACAGACCAGTCAGATACATTTTATGGATGGGACCATCTAAGCACCATTGTGGGACCATTGTGGCTTAATTTGGTTCTAATTGGACTAGTGGTTTCTGAGAAGAGGATCCTTGAATGTATATTCCATAGGGTCCAATGTTAAAACTATGTTCCAGCTGGTGGCCATCTTGGATGAGGTATGGACCTGCCAGATACCTTTTTAGGAAGGGGGCATGTAAGGGTCATTGTGACTAAGTTTGGTTATAATTGGACTGGTAGTTTCTGCAAAGATCTTTGAATGTCTTTTCCATAAAAAAAGCAAAATAGAACGGCAATTGTAGGTTACTTTACTCTCGTCGGTTTTTAGATGCATCATTCAGTACTGGTTTCTGTATTTAAAATGATAAACCAGTTCAAATAACATGGCCAAACTGCAAAGCACCGATATTGCAATACCAGGGAAGCGTTCGGTGGCTGCAAAGGAATGTACCGAGGAATTAAAATGTCTAAATATTCGAATCAGAAAGGGAAAAAGACGCAAAGGATGTTTCTCAAATGAATGGCAGTGTGGGAGGGAATGGATATTCGCCGTACGATTATGAAAAACAACCAATGTTACGTTTTAACTCCGGCAACGCTGCCATTGTAAACTTGAAAAATAAAAAGGAATTTAACTGTTGACAACAAATTAAGATTTAAATTGCCAATTTAAGTGTCAATGATACTCACACCACGGGCATTAACATCTTCCCTATACTGCTCTAGCTGGCTACTTGTGTGAGTGAAAAAGCCACCCAAATTTTGTGGCAAAACAACAAGCAAAACAAGAACCAAAAAAAACCTACTTATCTTAGCAAATATCAAAAAAACATATTTTCAGGTTAACAAATTCACAAATTTTGATGATTGATTAGCTAGAGTGCAGTGTACTGTAATGTCCAGTGAGCAATATTTCAGCTATATCAGGAAGTGAACAATTGAAAAAGTATAAGTCAAAGAAGAAAGATATAGAGATGGAAGGGACAATCAGGGATACTAGTTTTGATTGTCACTGGAATTAAATAGGAGAAAATGGTAGGGGCAGGAAATTTAGGTTTCTACATGACTCCCAGTGAGTGAAATTATATAGAAGAGGTCTTTATACTGCATAGAGCTTGGTTTGATTTTGGTCAACCTTTCCATATTAGATCATGTTATAACTTGACTACCCATCATAGACCAGGCATTCCCGTATCAGCCACCTGCATGGTTACAAGCCAAATTTTGTAGGACCGGCAAAATTTTTGTAGGACTGACAGAAAAACTGAACTTGCCAGTCCCATGACCGGCAGACCAAAAAGACTTTTCGCGAAATTTGGTGTAGAAAATACAAGGGTGGACACAATACTAGCATTTACACAGATGGATGTGTGGTTGCCAAGAAAAGAGTAACGGAAAAGTTCAACTTGAAAATGAAAGTAAAAAAAATCACAAAGTCTCTAAACAGCAATATGGCCGAAAAAGGGAGATTCAGTATAGTAACCTAAACAGAAGCTCTATGCCAAATTTCAAGTAGATGTCATGTGCAGTTTCTTAGAAAAATGCGACGAAAATGTCAGAATTTGGAATATTACAGTTAAAAGGCACAAAGTTGGTAACAGGAAGTGGTGATTCGATATGGCCAAAAAGGGGAGGTGAAGTATAAGACTCCATGCTGAAGCACCATACCAAATATCAAGTGGCTGTCATGTGCAGTTGCTGAGGAAAATGCAACAAAGGTCACAATTTTGAAAATGAAAGTAAAAAAGGCACAAAGCCAGTAAACAGGAAGTGGTGATTCAATATTGCTGAAAAATGGAGTCACAGTATAGGACCCCATACTGATGCACCATACCAAATATCAAGTGGCTGTCATGTGTAGTTGCTGAGAAAAATGCGATGTAAAAGTCACAATTTTGAAAATGAAAGTATAAAAGGCACAAAGTCAGTAAACAGGAAGTGGTGATTCAATATTGCCAAAAAGTGGAGGCGCAGTATAGGATCCCATACTGATGCACCATACCAAATATCAAGTGGCTGTCATGTGTAGTTGGTGAGAAAAATGCGATGAAAATATGTGTGACGGACGGACGGATGGAATGACAGAATGACGGACAGAGGTAAAACAGTATACCCCCTCCTTTGGAGCGGGGGTATAATATCAAGTGCCTAGGACTACTGGTATAGGCTGTACAAACTGCTTGCTAAAAACTTAATGTGATCGTTCATGCGTGACTAAGGGGCCAGGGCCACCATCCAGGCGTGGAATCAGTATGTACTCCCCAGACACAATTGCATGTCAAATATCAAGTGCCTAGGACTACTAGTATAGGCTGTACAAACTGCATGCTTAAAACTTAATGTGATCGTTCATACATGACTAAGGGATCAGGGCCATACCGTTTTCAGTTGTAGATAATACGCATTTATACATTATACGCACCCCCAAATCGGCCTAAAAATCCCTGGAAAAAAGCTTGTTCTACTGTATAATACGCAGGGGATTTTAGGCAAATAGTTGATAGTGTAGGAAAGTAGAAAATCGTGACATATTCGTGGCAGAAATAGTAAAATACGGCTGTATATAAAGATTGAACGTCAATGCTAAACGGCAGAAGATGATAGGTTAAAAATGTGTCATCAACAGTTGCTATATACTTGGAAGCTAGCGAGATTTATGGAGTATAATTGTTCTTTCATAGACCTAAGGAAATATTAAAATCGGCAATAGCTTTTGATATACAACAACAGTATTGTTACATAGAGCTCATTGTAATTCTTACTAGAAAAAATAAATGCCTTATCGTAATTACGTTTTCTATAATACCTATCTAATGATCAAAAGAATATCCATTTGTATTTATTGTCTTCCAAAAATAATTATTCTTTTTGCCCAGCTTGGGATGTGACCACGCTTCCTTTTATATGTGAGAAAAAAAGGGTTTAGTAATGTCACTGTGACAGCTTATCCGTATGATCACAATTCACAAGGTTTACATAATCACAGTTAATTATAGATGGTCACTGTTCAAATAGACAACTTATCCCAATAATCACAATTCACAAAGTTTATACATTATCATTGTCAAAACACTATAATTACATAATTTCTATACATGCATCTCTAATTAGTGTCTACACTTCCCCTCAATGACCCTCATAGCTGATTGCACATGATACACAAATATTTACCTTGAACTGTTCCCGGTAATATCAACAGATAGATAATAAAATTGCTACCGGAAACCAGTCTTCATAATGTGTATATTTTAATAGAGATTTAGGTTTCCATCATTGTCAAGAGGAAAACAATAAACAATAAAATATAATGATGTCNGTCAGAATTTGGAATATTACAGTTAAAAGGCACAAAGTTGGTAACAGGAAGTGGTGATTCGATATGGCCAAAAAGGGGAGGTGAAGTATAAGACTCCATGCTGAAGCACCATACCAAATATCAAGAGGCTGTCATGTGCAGTTGCTGAGGAAAATGCGATAAAAAAGTCACAATTTTGAAAATGAAAGTATAAAAGGCACAAAGTCAGTAAACAGGAAGTGGTGATTCAATATTGCCAAAAAGTGGAGGCGCAGTATAGGACCCCATACTGATGCACCATACCGAATATCAAGTGGCTGTCATGTGTAGTTGGTGAGAAAAATGCGATGAAAATATGTGTGATGGACTGACGGATGGAATGACGGAATGACGGACAGAGGTAAAACAGTATACCCCCTCCTTTGGAGCGGGGGTATAATATCAAGTGCCTAGGACTACTGGTATAGGCTGTATAAACTGCTTGCTAAAAACTTAATGTGATCGTTCATGCGTGACTAAGGGGCCAGGGCCACCATCCAGGCGTGGAATCAGTATGTACTCCNAAATACACAAACTTGATCCCATTGCAAACATTTTTAATTAATAACACTAACAACAAGGTTAAAAATCTTTATTGGTGTACAAACATACCTTTTAACTTACCTAACGAACTTGGACTGGATTCAATAGTGATTTCTGGCCGCTACGTTGCAAAATTACATCGAGGAAAAATGGGATTTTTGTCCGTTGTGATAGATTATACGCACCCCTTCTATAAAAATTATTTTCAAGTAAAAAATGTGCGTATAATCTACAACTAAAAACGGTAATCTAAATAGGGATTTGAATTGTACCCATAATAATGCAACTGCACATCAAATACTATGGACCTACAACTAACATATGCTTGTTAATTCACAATAGTTTGCAATTGTTGACACCACCGCTGCCGGAAACACTATCCCCAAGTCTCGCTTCCGCGACTTTTTCATCACGGACGAGACAATAAATCACCACAGTGAGTACTGCAAAATTCATGGATAATTTTATAACCTGACCAATATTTTATGCTTCAGCAACTTAAATTTTTGTTTACGTCCATTACTAAGCAAATTCTTAATCATCTGTAATAGTACTTCTTGATGATTCCATCCCAATTAAGTGACCAGGAACTAAATTTCATTGTGGATTGACTAAGGTTATTTATTGCCATAAATTTGTCGGAGGGGCATCCATGTCTCATAGACACATTCTCTAGTTTTTTTGGTGTTAAGCATTGAATATTTAAAAACAATAACTACCACAAGAATAAGCCTAACCACCACGATTATTAATTTCAACACAATCACCACTAATATGTTATCTCCACCCACCATCACCACAGCAGCAATATATTTAAATGAGCATTGAATGCTTCTTTAACAAATTGTCAACAACACAACAAATTTTCTTTATAACAGGGATGATTTTGATGACCACACAAACAAAAGAGGATATGGCCATCCAGACTTTTCCGTACTGCCAATGGCTAAAATGTGCTAAACAGTTGAAGAAAATATTCCCTGTTATCTAGACTAATAAAGATTAAAATACCTGTAAAACTCCAGCCTTGACCTGTTGGTTGAGACTGTGTAAATACATGACTATTATAAACTGGTGGCTGTGTCTGATTTTGTTGTGTTGATGTATTGAATTGTGTCAGTGGCTGTGTTTGCCCAATATTCTGCTGTGCTGCTAACTGTGGCATCTGTGATGCAGTGAACTGTGGCTGAGATTGGAATGTTCCTCCTTGTGCAGATGGCATTGAAAAAATATTAGTAGTTTGTAATCCTGTCTGAGTTGGTGGTACCTATAAAATATTGATGGGAAAATCTGTTTTATTTTCATACTTAGATCTATTTAGCTTTTTCCATGAAGGAAGAGTTCCATATAATGAGTCTGGGACATTATGGCATTCCTGCACTTATATATAAAGATGGGAAGATGTCATTTTAAAGAGACATAGCTAACATCTTATCAAATAAAGGGATGTTACAAATGAAGCCAAAACAGCAGACTATAAGGTATGTGTAACATGTCATCAATGAATGTCTCAAGAGTGACTTTAATATAAATAACAACAATAAAAGTGATTGTTAGAACACTTTGCCAGTTAAGTTTATGTTTGTTGACAATCCTGCATCCATGGCTCAACTGGAAAAAGGCATGGAATTTCCCTCAAACCAGTGCTAGGGGCCGTCTTGAACTTACCATGAGGTATGAGCAAAGCTCATTGTTGAAGGCCTCATGGTGACTTCAAGATGAAGAAAACAATAAAAGCATTGTTCCATTGCTTAGTTTTACCATGTATTTGTAGAGACTTTGTTTCATATGCATTTACTCCATATCCCTTCATTGTTAATTGTTATCGTATTCTAAATACTTCAGTATATGTCTCACATTTAAGACAATCAAGGGCCTATTTATTTGCTTGCTGAGAACAGTTGTCCAATTTACCAATAATAAGGACAGGGATTTATAATGCAATTGGTAAAAAAGTAAATTGATGGTGGAAATTTTTATATGTTAATGTGAGAAAAAAAATAAATTATCAATCATAATGTCATAGAGATTGAAATCTTATGCTCAAGTGTGAAATTTACACCTTCATCTGTGGTAGATAATTACTCCCTCTCTAATTTCTGTCCTGTTTTCCTTGAACAGTGGGAGAAATACAAATAATAAGGACAAGACAGGGAAAGGACATATAAAGAATCCACAATCCCATCGAGTGAGAAACAACATTTCTACACTCTCGATAGTTAAATTTTCAAATATCTTACAACGCTTGGCAAGCCTTGATTTAAAAATTTGAAAATTTAACTATCTTTAGTGTAGAAATGTCGTTTCTCACTCCATGCAATTGTGGATTCTTTATATGTCCTCTCCTCCTTGTGTCATATCAACTAGGGTATTAAATAAAAGAATAATGGAACAAGCTAAAAACATGATTTTTTAGCAATTAAGTATGTATATTTTATAACTTACTGTGTTTTGTTGGGTAACTGCAGAAAATATATCATCCAAATCACCTAATAATGAATTCCCTGTTGTACCAATGGTAGTTGTGTCTGTTTTTGTATCACTCAAACCTAAAAATAATTTTTATTACTGTCAATAAATAAAAAAAAACTTTCACAGTGGAAAATGGTTTAAGTGATCACACCATATTAAAATAAAGGGCTACGCCAAGCGCAGCATGATACGACCGCAGCATGTCAACCACTGAAATTTCAACAAAAGTAGTTTAAAGTGAATGTGGACACAGTAAAGAGCTTGACACAATAATTAGATGGACACAAAAAGAAGCTAGACACAGTTATTAGCTAGAAACAAAATAGGGAAAAAACCCTTTTGATTACTTACTGATAAAAAACCGTAAGAGCTATGCAAAATATGTACTATCAACTAAAACTTTACATCCATAGAAATTCAAAGAAAAAATCCATCAAAATCTGATGAAAAATAAAGATATGACACATTTAGAAAAATTGCAATTTTGGCCCCTTTGACCCCTTGTAGCTCCGAAACAGTAAGAGCTACAAAAAATCTGTTGACATACTACTGAAAGCTTATATCAAGAGGAATCCAAAGAAAAAAATCCTA
>MJUU01000005.1:32336-56818 GCA_002080025.1 Modiolus philippinarum | reverse complement strand
TATTCTAAATACTTCAGTATATGTCTCACATTTAAGACAATCAAGGGCCTATTTATTTGCTTGCTGAGATCAGTTGTCCAATTTACCAATAATAAGGACAGGGATTTATAATGCAATAACCGTCACAGAAATGGTAAAAAAGTAAATTGATGGTGGAAATTTTTATATGTTAATGTGAGAAAAACAATAAAGTATCAATTATAATGTCATAGAGATTGAAATCTTATGCTCAAGTGTGAAATTTACACCTTCATCTGTGGTAGATAATTACTCCTTCTCTAATTTCTGTCCTGTTTTCCTTGAACAGTGGGAGAAATACTATTTACAAATAATAAGGACAAGACAGGGAAAGGACATATAAAGAATCCACAATCCCATAGAGTGAGAAACAACATTTCTACACTCTCAATAGTTAAATTTTCAAATATCTTAAATGCTTGGCAAGCCTTGATTTAAAAATTTGAAAATTTAACTACATGTATCTTTAGTGTAGAAATGTCGTTTCTCACTCCATCCAATTGTGGATTCTTTATATGTCCTCTCCTCCTTGTGTCATATCAACTAGGGTATTAAATAAAAAAAATAATGGAACAAGCTAAAAACATGATTTTCTAGCAATTGAGTATGTATATTTTATAACTTACTGTGTTTTGTTGGGTAACTGCAGAAAATATGTCATCCAAATCACCTAATAATGAATTCCCTGTTGTACCAATGGTAGTTGTGTCTGTTTTTGTATCACTCAAACCTAAAAATATTTTTTATTACTGTCAATAAATAAAAAAAAAGCTTTCACAGTGGAAAATGGTTTTAGTGATCACACCATATTAAAAAAAATAATCATTATGTTTGATAGGTGTTATAGCAATGATCCAGAAAATATCTAGCTGTCCACTATCAGAGGTATACAGGTTTTTCATTTTACTTTTTATAACTATTTGCAATAGAAATATACACACCTCAAAATATTAATTTTTTAAAATTTCACAGAAAGTTTATTTCTATAGGGTCTGTAAGTCTCGTCATGTGACTCATGAGAATTCACGATAAACAGGCAATTCGAAAACGATTCCTGCCAAAACATGACGTCTGAGGATTATGACGTTCAGATTTTTGTTTGAAACGTGATATATATTTGTGTAAAATGTAACTTCCGGGTACATTTTTTGATCCCGGAAGTTCCAAAATTGAGACTTACAGGCCATATAAAGGGAAGATCAATCTCTTTATTTTCATAACTTTTTGTCGCGATATAAACCACATTCAATGAGCACAAATGAAATGAATCTTTTATATCTTATCATCATCTAGATCACCTGAAACTATTTGGTAATAAAAGAAAAATTTAGATATTTATATATTCTATAAAGTTCCAGTCAGCAATTGTTATAATTCCTTAGACCAGTAGGGTTCTGAGTATCTTCTCTCTTTTGTTATATTGTATAAAAATTTTTAACTGCAACTGCTCTTACCATTGACTTAAAGAATAAATGAAATCACAACGATTAAAAATTTCAACATATATGTATATTCTAATGCTCTTCAGTACCTAAGGCCAGTAACTCTTCATCCAGTATTTCTGCAGATTGTGTTGGTTGTGCTGTGCTTGTGGCAGGTGCTTGATTTGTAGGTGTGGAGGGTTCATTTAGGTCAAGGAGGGAAGAGAGGTTTCCTGCACCTGCTGCAAAGATATACAAAGCTTTCACATTTCTAATTTTTAAGTTCATTCCAGAAACATGCATATACATATAGAGTTTTATTTATTTCTACAAGATGTTACTGGCCTACATAAGAAGTAAAGATCCAAACTTATGAAAAAATGCAGTACTCAATATCCAAAGTAGAAGTCATAGCTCTTCCTATGTCAAATTATCACCACTGCAACACCAGAAGAAGAGGCTATGCTCGATATGGCAGATTTATACTATATTACAGTGTGAAATATGTCAGAATGTATATGATGTAACAAAGAAAAGGGTGCGATAAATCCAATATGGAGGAAACAGTGAGGAACGGGTGATAATCTGATGGTGGAAGAGCTATACATCTCTGTTTCATAGTTTGTACTCTGAATTTTTTATGAGGTAACAGTTTTGCGGATGTGAAACACTTTGAGCCTTCCTATTGCGATATACATTACATCTGTTAAAGACTCTTAACAAAGATACCTAAACTCTCGACATTTAGCACCTTACAAGTTTTTATAATTTATGAAGTCAGTAAATATGAAGTTTTATCATATACTTACTCAAGATATGTGTCTTTTTGCATGTGTCATAAAGACAGAATTGAGCCAGTCATATCTCCAGGGGGTGTAATATGAAATCCATATTACACAGGCGTGTAATATGAAATCCCTATCACATGGGGTAAAATATGGATTTTTCAAAATGGCGGCTGAAGATTTTCCAATTCATGGAAGAAACAAAGATTCACATATTTCAGAATAATTTTACGAAATTAAGTTATAAAACAATTTATCCATTTACTGGGAACATGCAACATTTTTGCAAATTTTTAATGCACACCCGTCATAAGTTTCTTACTTTTATGTAGTTGTTCCAGTTAATGACCCGCGTTGTTATGAAAATGTTTTGTCGTTCAGAAGAAAATCACCAGTTCATTTAGCAAATATTAAGCAAGATGTTCACCTTGAATCAATTTTCAGTTATTGCAGGACCCTTTACCAAATATAAGCGTTGGCAATTAATGTAAGTGTTTGTCACACAAATGTATAAGCTATGACGAAACCTACCCAGGTGTGGATCCAAGCACTTTAGAAAAGGGGGGTTCCAATTTGAAATGAAAGGAGATTTTGCTGAACGGAGGGAGGCACAAAAATTTTTGGGGGTATTTCTTAATAAAACATCAGGATATTTAATTAGAAAATAAATAATTGTCCAGAAAAAGGGGGTTTCAACCCCGGACCCTCCTGGATCCACCAACGATCAAATCTCAATGATCTAATTTGTATGATCTTGTGTTAAAATATTTCAAAGCAATTTATTCACAACTTTAGTAAGTAAGTAAGTAAGTAAAACGGCACCTAAAATAACATAACTTTCAGTACAAAAGTGCTTACATTTAATAGAACGAGATATATATCCCCATTTACTTTCTTTTTGCTTGAAAATACCATGTATGTTGGATGAGAAACATCAAACAAGAGGAAACTCTGTTGAAATGTAAAACAGGCAAGAGAAAAATGGGCTGGCATAAGCCATTTTTCTATTCTATACTCATAAGTGATCATTTTATTGTTTCATGTTAGTAAATAGTGAGTGGTATATGTTGAATTTGTTAAACACAATAAATACAAAATACCGAAGTTACTGTAAATTGAGATAATGATATCAAAAATGAAACCAAAATGCTCCCATTGAAACAAATTCCGATGAAAACGACACTGACTAAATGACACACAAATTACAGATGAATATTTTTTGTCACATAACTTCATTTTATAAGAAAAGTAAAGCTGGTCAATTGTTGAAGTATATGATAAATACTTTATGATATGGCATTTTTCATATCATATCCAATATTATCCCGAGACATCCATATTAGCCTGAGGGCTGAGGGCCAGAGGGCTAATATGGGTCGAGGGATGATATGGGATATGATATGAAAAATGCCATATAATAATCTCTATTTATCCTGAACTGTCTGAAAACATTAAAAAATATGCTGTTATCATACAAAGTTTATGACAAAATTCCATATTTATATAATTCAACATTGCAGAGAAAATTTTATGAAAAACTTCACTATAATGCTTCAAATGTCAAAAATTTAGTCCCTAAACATAAAAGAGTGCCTGACAGGTCTGAAAACATATCCAATGATATATCATGTTGATCAAAAGCTTGTGACTTAGTTTTAGATCAGCATTACAAAAAAAAACCTTGATAAAAAAAAATCTATAATACTTAAATTGTAAAATATTTACTAAAGTTGGTAAACAGGAAATAGCATTTAGACAGGTCTGGAAACGGCATGATCATACAAAGCTTGTGGAAAAATTCCTGATTTGCATCATATATTATTGCTAAGAAAACTTTGACAAAATATTACACAATAATGCTATCAGTGTAAAAAATTGACAGTAAACATGAAGTAGGTTCTGGACATGTCTGAAAATGCATCCCACAATATAACATGATCAGGAATTTGAATTTGTATCATTTACCATTGCAGAGAAAACTTTGACAAAAATTACTCTATAAAGCTACAAGCATAAAAATGCTGACTAAATTGATAAACAGGTAGTAGTATGGCATTAGATTCAAAGCACACCCCATGATATGGTATGACCATACAAAGCTTGTGACAACATTCAGATCTGTATCATTTATGATTGCCAAGATAAATGTGACACAAATTGTTTAGTCACTTAATCCACTTGCACATATATCCATCCCACACAGTGTGAAAAATACCAGTATAACCCCTTTCACCCATAGGGAGTGGGTATAATAACGAAATAGAACTATGAATATAAATATTATGCTAACAAATGAAGGCACAGAGCTGTCACACCTGAACATGAACATGAAAAATATAATACATGTACATATTTTGGAGATAAACGTTTTCCTCTTAAAAGAATCTAATGATATGTAAAGAAATATACTTAAAATGTATAAAATAAGTGTCATAAAAATAACTCAATGAGGTCAAGGTTAAACAAGAGGCTCTCAAGAGCCTGTATCCCTCACTTGGGCCATGGCTGACACATTTAGTCAAAATAAAATAATCCCAATGTTTAAGGGTCTCATTTTCAAATTTGTTTATAGACACTGATGTTATATAATCCAAAATTTAACTTTGTTCTCCACTGGCTGCTATTTTTTATGGGACTCAGACCCATTGTCACCCTTCTGGAAAAATACAAAAAATACGAAGTTGCATAAAAAACAGTAAATTTGGTTATGCTGTACACATGTTTCAAGGACTACGGTGACCTCTCATCAGCAGCATTAAAATCAAATAATATGGAAAGTCATAAACAAAAAGAAGTTCAGAAAGAAGTGCTCATTTTCAAAAATCTCGAAATAGGAAGTCTAATCCAGTAACAAGGACATCTAGCGAGTGCCATACACGGAATAAAGCCTCAGTATTTTTAAGTGGTTTGAATTTTGATAAAAACAGCAAATTTCTGTAATACGTAAAGCAAAATGTTCATGTCAGACAAGTCTGACTATCAGGCTGGTGAATACCCTCGGGGACCTCTGGTCCATCAGCATTGGCATCGGCCCAATGGTTCAAAATACAAAAAACACCAAAGTTGCATAAAAAAACAGTAAATTTCGTTATGCTGTACATGCGTTTCAAGGAGTAACCTCTCATCAGCAGCATTAAAATCAAATAATATGGAAAGCCATAATCAAAAAGTAGTCCACAAAGAAGTACTCATTTTCAAAAATATCGAAACAGGAAGCCAAATCCAGTACTAAGGACATCTATCGAGTGCCATACACGGAATGAAGGCTCAGTATTTTTAAGTTTTTTGGAAGTCTATCAAAGGACCATTGTGTCTCACTTTGGTTCTAATTGGCCTAGTATTTTCAGAGAAGTCCAAGGTTCCAATTGGCCCAGTAGTTTCAGAGGAGATCATTAATAACATTTTCCCATAAACTGGCGACCATCTTGGATGCTATGCGGACATGCCATACACATTTTAAATAAAGGGCTACGCCGAGCGCAGCATGATACGACCACAGCATGTCGATTACTGAAATTTGAACAAGTGTAATTCAAAATGAATGAGGACACAGTAAAGAGCTTGATACAGTAATTAAATGGACACAATATGGAGCATGAATCAGTTGCAATTTTGGCCCCTTTGGCCCCTTTAGCTCAGAAACCGGAAAAGCTATGCCAAATTTGTTGACTTACTACTGAAAGCTTATATCAGGAAGAATCCAAAGAAAAACAAGATGTGTTTGTGAAACACTACATATGCCCCCAGATTCCGATTTTTACCCCTTTTTGACCCCTTTGACCTTGACCTTTGACCTAATTTTTTTTTGCATATTTATGTTCCTCTTGACTAGACCTATACACTTGCCAAGTATCAAAAGTCTAAAAGTTATAGCCAAGGTTAAAGTTTCAGACAAACAGACAGACAGACAGACAGACAGGACAAAAACAATATGCCCCCAGATCCTCGATCTGGGGGCATAAAAATCTGATCGAAATCCGATGAATAATAAGGATTTCAAATATTTCGAAAAATTACAATTTTGGCCCCTTTGACCCCTTGTAGCTCGAAAACAGTAAGAGCTATGCAAAATCTGCTGCCATACTACTGACAGCTTACATCAAGAGGAATCCAAAGAAAAAAATCCTATTGAAATCCAATGAAAAATAAAGATTTCACATATTTCGAAAATTTGCAAATTAGGCCCCTTTGACCCCTTGTAGCTCAAAAACGGTAAGAGCTACGCAATATCTGTTGACATACTACTGAAAGCTTATATCAAGAGGAATTCAAAGAAAAAAATCCGATCAAAATCCGATGTAAAACTAAAGACTTCACATATTTCGAAAATTTGCAATTTTGGCCCCTTTGACCCCTAGTAGCTCGGAAACGGTAAGAGCTACGCAAAATCTGTTGATACTGAAAGCTTATATCAAGAGGAATTCAAAGAAAAAAATCCCATCGAAATCCGATGAAAAATAAAGATTTCACATATTTCGAAAATTTGCAATTTTGGCCCCTTTGACCCCTTGTAGCTCGGAAACGGTTAGAGCTACGCAAAATCCGTTGGCATACTACCGAAAAGCTTATGTCAAGAGGAATTCAAAGGAAAAATTCCCATCGAAATCCGATGGAAAATAAAAAATTCAGGTAATCAACAAATTTGCAATTTTGGCCCCATTCGGCAAAGGAAACAAGTAACCAAAAATATAAAAAGTGGGTGCTATATTAATTTTTCATAAGGAATCTAATGAAAAAAACTGCATCAAAATCAGACAAAAAATGAAAAATATAGATTTTTGAAATTTCCCCCTTTTGGGACCGATTTATCTCATTAACGGTACATGTGACAAGAAATCCATTGACATACTATCGACTAGAAATTTCCTTAGGATCACAATGACAGAAACCCCATCAAAATCCGATAATTAATAAATATTCTACAGCCCAATATATGAAAACGCCTAATTTGGCCCTTTTTAAAACAACGGGCGGGGCCACAATACCCAAAACCAATCCAAACCTTCCTTTTGTGACAAGCAACATTATGTTTAAATTTCATAAGGATTGATTGACTAGAACTGAAGTTATTGCACGGAAATGAAGAGTCTACAGACGCCGACGGCGATGCTGCCAGTATCATACCAATATACGACCTCAAAAATTTTTTTGTGGTCGTATAAAAAGGGGACCAAGTAAGGACCGTTGTGACCAAGTATGATTCAAATTGGCCATGTACTTTCAGAGGAGAAGATCTTTGAATATGTTTCCCCTTTGGGTCCAATGTTAAAAACACATTCCCTACTGGCGACCATCTTGGATATAATATGCGGAATTTCTGGACACATTTTTTAAAGGGGACCACCTAAGGACTATTGTGACCCAGTTTGGTTCCAATTAACATAATGGTTTCAGAGAAAAAAATCTTTGAATGCTTTCCCATAGGTCCAATGTTAAAACTATTTCCTGCTGGCGGCCATCTTGGATATGATACCGACTTGCCAGACACATTTTTTAAAAGGGGCCACCTAGGGACCATTTTGACCAAGTTTAGTTCCAATTGGGCCAGTAGTTTCAGAGGAGATCTTTGAATATAGGGTCCAATTTTCGACAAAGATCCCCACTGGCGACCATCTTGGATGATGTGCAGTCTTACTGGACACATTTTTTAAAGGTAACCACCCAAGGACTATTGTGACCAAGTTTGGTTCCAATTGGCCCAGCAGTTTCAGAGAAGAAGACGTTTGAATGAAAAGTTACGATCGACAAATCCGTACGGACGACAGACTCCAGACGCCAAGTAATGACAAAAGCTCACCCTGGCATAGCCAGTTGAGCTTATAACAGGTGGTATATTGTGAAGATTTTAATGACTGATATTTCAAGGGATATAAAAAGATGGGTAAAAAGTACTAGGTTCAGAAATATACAAACAATATAAAGAATATAGAAACACCTTTGACCAGTGCATGGATGATGGATACCCTCATTATTACTTACCTCTCAAGAATGCTAGAGATGATAATATCAATATAAAATATTAATATAGAAATTTAACAAAATGCAGCTTAGCCACGATTTAAATTTTAAAGGGACATAACTCCAGAACTGCACTGACCTCTTAACTTAAGACTTAACTAAGCCTGAGATTTGAACCTCATGTTCAACATTTTGTGTGAAATTCATATGAAATTTTACAATTAAAAAATTTCAAAAATGTAAAAACCTTTAACCATAAACATCACCATCAGTAAAAATATTTTGACAGCAATATTTTATGTGATATTCTATTCATAGGAATATGGCACATAAAAAAATTTCATATGAATTCATTGTAATAAATATTTATTATTGTATCAGGATGCTGATACATAAGTCTCCCAAACGAACTCCCAAATCAGACTTAAGATTAAGAAATCAGTTTCCCACTTTTTCCAGTTGTCATGACGAAGGTCGTCATTTTAAACTGTGTGAGAACAGAAACCAATTCCCAATATGCTATACATGTACAACCTTTGTGTAAAGTTTTGTTCCGTTCTGAACACTTATAATTTTCCTGTTCCTTTGCTGTTTCGTTGGCGATAAGCACCATTTTGAAAATTTTTTAAGACTAAAAAAAATTCCCTGCATGTTAAATAACCTTTCTGCAAGTTTTAATTTCATACAATTCTGTGCACTTTTAATTTCCTGCCTTGCTGCTGTTTCCATGGCAACGGTGGCGATTTTGATTGTTTTTAGACTAAAAAAAACTTCCTTACATGCTATAGTACATTTCTGAATGTTTTCATACAATTCTGAGCACTTTTAATTTTCCCACCTTTTTGCTATTTCCATGGCAATGGTGGCCATTTTGATTGTTTTTAGACTAAAAACAAATTCCCTGCATGCTATATTACATATCTGTAAGTTTTCATACAATTCTGAGCCCTTTTTAATAATACTTCGTATTGGAGACTTAGTTAGTATAACCTAATTTGGATGGTAAACAATAACTTTTCAACTAAATTTCATGAGAATACTGTGAAAGTACTATTGTTTGTGGAATACAATTTTCATGGATTTTGTGGTTGACTTAAACCACAAAATTTGATACCAAACGAAACAAGAGCTGTCGCCGAATGGCAGCCAGTTATACCCCCGCTCATTGAACCCTATATCAATATGGCAAGTGCAAAATTAAGTGTGTGTGGGCACAATACAGGTGTGGACACAGTACAAGTGTGGACACAATACAAGCATTTACACAGTTGCAGAGAGAAAAAAAGTGTGACGAAAAAGTCCTATTTGGGAAATGAAAAGGAAAAACACACAAACAGGTAAATAGGAAGTGGTGATTCTCTATGGCTGAAAAGGGGAGACACAGTATAAGACCTCATATTGAAGCACCATACCAAATATCATGTGGCTGTCATGCGCAGTTGTTGAGAAAAGTGACACGAAAAAGTCCAATTTTGAAAATGAAAATTAAAAAAACGCATAAATTGGTAAACAGGAAGTGGTGATCAAATATGGCTGAAAAGGGGAGACACAGTACAGGACCTCATGATAAAGCAGCATTCCAAATATCAAGTGGTTGTCCTGTGCAGTTGCTGAGAAAAAGTGTGACGAAAAAGTCCTATATTGAAGATAAAAAGTCAAAAACACACAAAGTCGGTAAACAGGAAGTGGTGATTCGATATGGCTGAAAAGGGGAGACGCTGTACAAGGCCTCATACTGAAGCACCATACCAAATATCAAGGGGGGTGGTAAAGGGGTGTCCTCAACACGAAAGAACGTGCTTAAAAAATGCTGAAAACGAATCACGAGTGATAAAAATGGCCAATCACGAAACACGGAAAATTGATGCTCGTAGTCCGCCGAAAACTTGATCTTGTCTAAAGTTTTTTTACCTGAAAGCTCTTAAAATCAATGAATATCTATGAAATTTTGCTCTGTGATACTTTCCAGTACCGTTAAAATTCTAATTATAACAAGTCCCGATTTTTTACAGGAAAATGAACACGCACGAAGTATAAAATAACCAAAACGAATCACGAGCTCAAAATATGGACAAAAACGAGGCACGTGGAATAATGCCGACACGAAAACACGAGCAATAAAAACACAAAACACGAAAACACGAATTTATTAAACACCAAAAACGTTGCACGAAAATAACCCTTTACCACCCTCTTAGATCATAATTCAAGAATAAGGGGCCACAACAAGAAGATAAAAAAAATCAGCAAAACGAACTTAAGAAAATACACGTTCACCAACAGAGTAGTCGAAATATGGAATAATCTTCCACAATCATTGATAGATGCAAAAGACTTGAGACATTTTGAAATATTATTGGACAAGTACTGGGAACGCCAAGAAGTGAAATTTAACCCCAAAGCTGACTTAGAAATCAATATAAAATCCCGAAGTCACACCGAACTTGATATAAACTCAGAAGAAATAAAGGCGGAAATAGTGGCTCAAAGCCAGAGTCCACAGTAGACCTAACCTAACCTAACCTTCATTCCAGCTCCAGATAATTTGATATCATTTCAAGTGTGTCTCGATGGGATATAAGCGGGAAGCGGGATTGTCCTTTTTAAGCAAGCAGGAAACGAGATCGTGGGAAAAAAGTGCACGTGAAAACGGGAAAGAATGTCAAGCGTGATGCGGAAACTGCAGAAAATTGTGCCATTGAAACGGGAAAAAACGGTATCTTTACTGAAAGTCTTTGTAAAATATTTTCCCGCCCGTGAAACGGGAAAGTGTAGAAAAAATTGACGGGATTTCGGGAAAGGGATCCCCATTGAGACCCCCTTTCAAAGACCCAAGCGACAAATAAGATCATAGACATAGACATAGAATGGATCAGAGTGCAAATGCAGTGCATGTAATNTGTTGGGGTTAAGCAGTATTCAGTGAAGTCTATTACCGCTTCCAATCATGAACCCTTCAAGTTTTCCCGGCTTCATTCTCACTTAAATGGAAAGGCTTTTTTATTTCACCCACTTAGATGGAAAAACTTTTTTATCTCACCGTCTTAAAAATTGCATTTTGTTGCATCATATTAAAAACTGTCTTTGAAATACGTAATAAAATATATGATGACCCTATAACGTCCCGGTCGTGGACGAATCTGCTGGTGGATGAACAGCTGTCACAGCAACACTAGCGCCATCTGTTGTCATAATTCAATCATACGCGTTTAAAAACAAAAATACAAAGACAAAAGTTAAATGATAAAATATAAAAGTTAAAGAATGATGCACAATGAATACTTACTTCGAAAATTTCTCTTTCAAATTATAAAAAATGAAATTTTTCGAAATTAACACGGTAGATATAATGTCGCGAAAGAAGAATTTAGAACTTAACGAACAAAGCATAGAAATGGAAACATTTAAAGAAAGAACATAAAATATAACAAATTGAGTTTAAGAAACAATAATATAAAATATAAAAACTGCAGAATTCGGGATGAAATAGGAACATTTAAAGAAAGAATATAAAATATGATAAATTAATATCCTAGAATCTATAATATAAAATATAGAAAATGCAGAATTATGGATAAGGAAAGTGAAAACAATAAAAAGAGAAGATAAAACTTACAGCATATAATTTCTCTGGTGGCGGAAATACCCCTCCATAGTGTTGAACCCCGTTATTCATATCTCAGTTTTGTATTTGAGCTAAAAATCATAAAAGTCTAAAACTTTTTTCGTTAGATACCATGTTAGAGACACATATAGAACGCGGACCTCGACGAAGACACCCTCGAAAATGAAAATAAACAGTGAGACAGATGACTGAAAAAAATTTTTTTTTAAATATTTGTCGCCATCTTTTGTAATGCTGAAAGTGATGGTATAATATTTTTTACCCCCTAATCAAACAATTTTACATGTAGTATCGTGATTTGCCACACAATTAATTTGCAGTAGTCTGCAAGCAACAGTGTAAGTGAGGCTGCACATGCATGACTTCCTAAAATTACAACATTTGGCATGAGAAATGGGAAAAAATATCATTCAACGAAATAATCTCATGAGACTTCTATAGTAATAGAAAGTTTTACTCAAACACCCCGATTATTAACGGATTAATATACCCGGGCGTTTTTTCTTCTCACGGGCGCTTATTTCCTTCTCGGGTGCTCTCGGGCGCTTTTAAGTATGACCGAAAAAAAAGGTCGGTTCCGGTTCCAGAAAAAGGGGTATCATTCGATTTTTTCCATTTCTTGCCAATTTCTGCCTAGATTTCACACGAAATTTGAAAAAAAAAACGAGAAAAACAAGAATATTCCAGACGGAAGGGACAAATCGTGCTAAGAGAGATCCGTCAAATTATGAAAAACGAAGGTATGAGATCAAACAGCCGAATAACACGGGAAACTATTTAACGCGGAGAAAACCAACAAAATTCACTCGCGTAGCAGTCTTCGCCAAGGAGTAGCTATTAAAACACTCGCAAAAAGTCCTGGCATCACTGAGTACTCAAGGTCAAGAAGAGGTATTCTGGATTTCGTTTCGTTTCGTCATATTTCGTTTCTTAATTTCTTTCATTTCGTTTCGTTTCGCTACATTTCGTTTCGTTTCGTCGATTTCGCTTCGTTTCGTTTCGATTTCGTTTCTCATTTTAGCAGTACCCGTATTCTGGTGGGGTTTGTATAAAAAGATATAAAAATGCACCGATAGGAGACAAAATGTAAATGAATGAAATCCGCGCAGCAATAATTTATGTATTTGACACGATAGTCATCAAACCTTTGAAGCAATATGACATAAACACATTTTTAATAAAGGTGAATCAAAGCACTATGACCTGCACAATTTTCATGAAAAGAAGTCT
Source organism: Modiolus philippinarum (assembly GCA_002080025.1). Taxonomy (NCBI): domain Eukaryota; kingdom Metazoa; phylum Mollusca; class Bivalvia; order Mytilida; family Modiolidae; genus Modiolus; species Modiolus philippinarum. The sequence goes on along the minus strand of MJUU01000005.1, from coordinate 43,781 downwards.
GAAGGTGCAGCTAGTGTTGAAAGTGGAACTGCATGGTCGTGAAAACAAACAGAGCGACCGGAGAAAATACCACTGTTAAGGTGGGACGATACAAAATGAAATCATTGCATAAAGCTCCCATTTTTAACTCAGTGATAGATATTTTTAATATACATCGGAATGATTATTGTCAAAACATTTTCCTTCCAATTCATATTACTTTATTTTTTTTCTGCAGCTAAATGCACGACATTTAATAACTCTAACGGCGCAGTATTACACCCCTATTAAGCTGAGTTCTCGACGAACAGTTTAGGTAAGGAGAGTTCGCGTATATAATTGGTTTAGTCCGGTTGAATAATGTTTAGCACGGTTGAGAAAAATGTAAACAAATCTCTTATTTTGAGTAACATTGGGATAACGTTTTGTCCCAGCTCAGGATAATGCTTAGGATTTGAACATTACCTTTACCTAAACATTATCAAGCTTAATAGGGGGTGTATTACGTCTACAGCTGATCTTATGAACGATAACTTATCGTAACGTCGTTTCGTAACGTCCCACCTTAAACCATACTATGTACCAGTCAGTGAACCTGCGTTCATAATGCGGAACGTCAAAGAGAGAATTAGTGAATGCATGGTTGAAGGAAGTGGATTGACACGTAGGGAACAGCGGATACATCGATAGCTTGAAATACACCAAAATATTCGCGGCCTTCCATCATGATAGAGTTGATGTAAATCATATATAAGAAATTGGAAGTTGAGCTCAACACAATAGACAATTTCGAAAGACAGAACACGGACATCAAAATCAACGTCTTTGACCAAGACGGCGTGAAAAAGGGTGAATTTGGGGAAGATGATATAAAGGAATACTATATATATATAAAGGAATACCATTCAGGATCTACAAGAACATGTATGCGAGAGACATAGATCTCCTTTTCCTGACCAGCGACAGCAAGAAACATTACTGCAGGATCAAGAACCCATCGCGACTCTTTAGCTCACAAATCACAGAGCATGGTTATAATGCTTCTACAGCCGCAGATATCTGTGTCATTTCCTCCAGGCAGGACATCCTAAGACTGAAAGAACACGTGGAGTATTGAGGACAGAATAAAGATTCCAGATGAAGGAACTTTAATAGCCTTTCACAACCACAATGTTTAATGCGGGTCCCTTTAAAAAAAATTGTGGATCTTTAATGTTTCACAGAGAAGGTCGACACTTATCCATTGCAAGATTACATGAATGCATATCAGCGACACTCACCATCAGGATTCTGCTATTGCGAAATACCTCAACGGTAACTACAAAAATTCTGTCGTCTTCAGCGGAGGATATTCCGAGCAGTTTGTGAAAAAAGGTGGAGGGAAAAGTGAGTGTCATCGCCAAGCTGTACAAGGCAAATAAGTCCATTTAGATGACCGACTTAGCAAACACATACTGTCACATTTGCTGCAATTAATAGGATGGAGACAAGGTTCGCGACATCAGCTTCTAAAATAAGATGGACGAGAATATAGGTATGAGGTTCATCGATTCGATCCCTGTTATGACCAACAACCTTGAAACTCTTGCTGCTAATCTTAGAAATTCAAGAACACGAAGGCGAAATATATGGTGACCACTTTTAGCTGAGGATTCGAAAAAGGCAATATCCCAACAATTACATAGATGGGATAGCAAAACAGATGGAGACTCAGCTATTATCTTTTTTTTCAGAGGACTCTCAGCATATCAGCAACAAGGACTATGCGACGCCGAGAAGAGTATGGAAGAATTTCGATTGTAAAACAATGCGTGACTACCACAGTCTGGGAAGTGATGTGACCAAACTTGGGGATGTCTCCAAAGATTTAAGAGAGATGAAGGTGGCAAACTATAGGCTTGACACTTCAATTTACTTTACATATCCGAACTGGCTTATGACGGTGCTCTCAACACCACTGCATGGGGTCAAATTGGAGCTCTTGTACGATCGAGACATGGTGATTATGATTGATAATGCGACCAAAAGATTTTCAATCGAAATGGCAACCTCAACAATCTTTAAGCACCCTCGCCAACACCAAGCCCTTAACTACCTGACATACTTCGATACCAGCAATCACTATGGATGGGTAATAACACAAACCTTACCTTGACTTTAAGTGGAGTGATCTTGACTATCCAGACTAACATGACATTTGAGGTATTTATAGTGGGGCGTGACTTGGATTAAAACGAAAAGCTTCATGACACTCACGACTATCAACTGTCACCAGAGGATGAGGGAATTAACAAGTTGTACATGCTAATAACCTCTCTAAAAGGCGTAAAGAGTAAACAATTCAGTAAAGATCTACATGGAGACGGGCATGAAACTTACGAAATTCCGTCGCATCATTAGGTTCTGACAATCCCAACGGGCATTGGGTTGATCTGAACATTGCTTTTCGAAACAAGGCCAAGACCAACTCTGTAAAAACTTTCAAGCTCATTGTAAAGTCGGTGTTCGGGAAGACCACGATCAACATCAGGAAGAAGGTTGATGTCCAATTTGTGAGAAGATTCATTTTGTTCGTCGGGTTGTTTTCATCGACAACCTTGCAGCCGTCTTCATGAAGAAAACTTAGCTCAAATTCAACAAACCTGGGAGCTTGAATATTGGACATCTCGAAGATCATGATGTACCACTTCCACTACCATTCACAAAATCTGGCAGCTTTCACCGACACTCATACCCTTGCCTGCATGCGAGATCTGGACCGAGGACATTAACAAGGATATCACACTATACATTGACCGCACTACCCAACCGAGCACTCCTTCTACATATCAGCCAGCATGAACAAGACCTTGGGGATGCTTAGGATTAATGCGTGGGTGAGGTCACGATTGAGTACGTGGGTCTCTTAGCAAAGCTACTACACCTTCAAGGTGGATGAAGATGAAGCAACAAAGGCGAGGGAGTCACGAAGAGCATTATCAAACACAGGATCGCCTTCAAGCACTACAAGCGATACCTATATTCCAGAAAGAGATCAAAAGGCCGATGAACTTTATCCACAGCCACTTCCACCAGCTCTTTAGCGAGGAGATAAGCAAGAAGGCAATCTAGGCGAAGAATGACAAGCACCACAACCCCAGCCGGGAACAGCACCATGGCATAAGGTCTGTGCCGAATCTAGATCTTGAACGAGCTTCTCTTGAATGTGAATTGAAATCCGCTTCTACCCTGAGAATTAATAGACCTAGAAGATATTCATGTGAGATTTCCTACCAGCCACTCGAAATTCCTCGATCGAGAGAAGTATTAATGCGAGATGTGCTGCCGTCCACCCAACATACCAACGAATGTAGCATCCTGAATAACGACTGCGTTTACATCGGAACACATTGGACCTGCTGGCAAAAGAAGTGCAGATGACTCAATGAATGATTAAAATCTAGCAGCCTGCCATCATCACAGAGGATGAAAGACTAATTCCAACCCGAGATGAATATGGAATATAGGACATTTTGTTTTTGATACTGACTTTATCACGACCAGCATCAAGTGAGCCCTTCAGGGCGAGCTTGGTGCGTTACGCCGTGATAAATAGAAACTAGAGGCTCAGAGACTTAGCCTGTATCGCTCACCTGACAAAATGCTTCTATGCCATGCATGACCAAAAATCATGTTTTTTATCAATGGAGTCTAATGTTTAATAAGCTATGTTCTCCATTAGCACCTGTGTTTTTTTTCCTGATCCTTTGAAATGAGTAATATATATCATTCCACTACAGTTTAGTTAAATCTGCTTGAAAAGTTGTAGAGAAGATAATGAAAAGGATGATTTTCTCATATGCTCCAATCTTAAACTATGTTCTGCTTTTGCTGCCACGAAACGAAATGAAATGAGCAATTTTTTGTACAGCACCTTCCGTACATCACTCTTGTAAAGTTTGGCTGAATTTGTTTCAGTGGTTTCAGAGGAGAAGATGAAAATGTGAAAAGTTAATCGACGGATGACGCACTGACGGCCGCCAAGTTATAGGTCAGGTGAGCTAAAAAAAACAAAACAAAACAAAAAAATTGAAAGTGGGCTCTGGACTTCATCTCTAATTTTGGGTGTACTCTGGACTCAAGGGGGTAAGGGTTATACTCTCACAAAAGATACCCCCTCCCCATTATACAATTCTAGTAATCACAGGGATCTGGATATCTAGTCGTTTTGTTTGACTAGGCATTTTAGATAGTTGAATGATCACCAAAATAATAATAAAATAATGATACGCATGATACGACCGCAGCATGTAGACCACTGGAATTTCAACAAAAGTAGATTAAAGTGAATGTGGACACAGTAAAGAGCTTTACAGAATAATTAGATTGACACAAAAAGAAGCTTGACAGTTATTAGCTGGAAACAAAATAGGGAAAAATCAACCCTTTTGATCACTTACTGATAAAAAAACCGTCAGAGCTATGCAAAATAAATATGTACTATCAACTAAAACTATACATCCATAGAATTTCAAAGAAAAAAATCCATCTAAATCTGATGAAAAATAAAGATTTGATATAGTTAGAAAAATTGCAATTTTGGCCCCTTTGACCCCTTGTAGCTCAGAAACGGTAAGAGCCACGCCAAATCTGTTGACATACTACTGACAGCTTACAGCAAGAGGAATCCAAAGAAAAAAATCCCATCGAAATCCGATGAAAAATAAAGATTTGACATCTTAAGAAAAATTGCAATTTTGGCCCCTTTTGACGCATTATAGGATCTCATACCGAAGTACCATACCAAATATCCACAGGCTGTCATGCGCAGTTACTGAGAAAAATGTGATCAAAAAGTCCTATATTGAAAATGAAGAGTGAAAAACGCACAAAGTCGGTAAACAGGAAGTGGTGATTCGATATGGCCAAAAAGAGGAGGCGAATAGGACCCCATACTGAAGCATCATACCAAATATCAAGTGGCTGTGATATGCAGATGCAGAGAAAAATGCGACGAAAATAATGTGTGACGGAGGAATGACAGACGGATGGACGGAAGAGGTAAAACAGTATACCCCCTCCTTCCGAGCGGGGGTATAAAAATTTCTAGGGCAAGCTCCAGTTAACATTCAAGAAACATGAAATTTATTAATAGCTGTGTAATGCCAAAAAATCTTAATGGCACCAGGGTGCACAAGCCGAGTTGCAACTTCATATATTATGTGACCAAATTAAATTAGACTTTTGAAAGTAATTGTCCACAACCCAAATATTTCTTTATTTTCTATATATAATCTTGCCAACCTAAATTATCACAAATTCTTAGAATTCAAAAGGTCAAATATCATCAGGAAACCAAATTTTTATGATATTTTCATTTTATTTTTGGTCACTGTGACCTTGACTTTTGGACTTCTTTCTCTAAATCAAAAGCGTTCCTCCTCTCCTCTCTTTGTACCCAACAATATATCCAAGTTTCATTTCAATTGGATGTAAACTTTTTCGAGTTCTCATCCAGAAACCAAAATGTTCTGGAATTTTCAATATTTTTTCGGTCACTGTGACCTTGACCTTTGACCAACTATCTCTAAAATCAATACAGGTCCTCTCCTCTTAGTATTCAACAATGTTCCCAAGTTTCATTTAAATTGGATGTATACTTTTTGAGTTACCATCCGGAAACCAAATTTTTCTGAAATTTTCAATCTATTTTCGGTCACTGTGACCTTGACCTTTGACCTACTTTCTCCAAAATCAAAAGGGTTCCTCCTCTATGGGTACTCAACAATATATCCAAGTTTCATTCCAATTAGATGTTATCTTTTTGAGTTATCATCCGGAAACCAATGTTTGACGCCGTCTGCCACACCTGCCNNGGATCCAGGAATTTGAAAAAGGGGGTTTCAAATTTGTGAATGTAGAGAAATTTTGCCAAGCGGAGCAAGGCACCAAAATTTTTAGGCATTTTTTAGTAAAACAGCTAGTGGGCTATTCACTTGAAAATATATGACTGTCCAAAAAGGGGGGTTCAAAACTCAGACCCCCCCGGATCCGCCAATGATTAACATGATCGTAATTTATGGATTAGCAGTATTACTCCAAAATATTACACTTTTCTCCAAAGCAAATATATGTACAGATGATTGTGGAACACATCAAATATATATATAACCTGTATTTTATTGACTTGTCACAAAATAAGACTTTCAGAACTTTAAGAAAGTAAACTGACAAGTTATCACCTGGAAACCAGTGTGATGGAAGGATGGAAGGAGATGGACAGACAAGAAGAATCTCATATACCCCTACTTCTCTATGGTATTTATCTAACTACAATAAGACAAACTGTGTCAGTTACACCAACAGTCATTGAAAAATGATGCGTAATTACCTCCCTTTGTCAAAATCAAGAACTTCCCTTTTCCCAAACCTTAAAGAATAACTCATTACACCTACCTACTTTATTATCAAAGAAAGCTTAATTTTATAATTTGCACACAAAAATAATCGAAAGGCCATTTTTAAGCTTAAAACATATTCGATTTTGAAGTTTCAAATAGTAGAACATAAGCATTATATATACTTTTTATATCTTGTATAATATCATCAACAGATCAACGTACATTATCAGTAATCAGTACTTTGAGCTTAAAAACCATTCAAAAGATATCAATTTCTGAAGTACCCTACAAAGATGGGGTACTATATAATCCATGGAGATACAAGGAACCTGATAACAAGTGCTCAGAGCACTTCCAAAATTTGAAAAAGGAGAGGGGAGGGGAGTGGAGTCAAGTAGGATAAAGACCGTGTTCCAAATCGAAACTTTTGTTACGAAAATCTTCTATCTTTCATAAGTACACAGTGTAATCAATGAAAAAATTCTTGAACTATCCACATCTTTGACAAACAGGAGAAAAGAATAATGCGGATCAGCTGTTTGTATTGAAATGCAAACGAAAACAATCTCGATTTGTTTACAACTGGAAACTCAGACACATTCACATGCAACATTCGATTATAAAACAAACCAAAAACGGAAAAATGGAAATTACGGTTTATTGGGAATTTTGAGAGGTTGCTTCAGGATTTCAAACAAATTAAGGAAGGGGGCGCTTATAGCGGCAGGTAGACTTGCGATAAGTGAAGTTGCGTGGATAGTAAATGGGTGTTTGATAGTACTTCACGTGGATAGTAAATTGGTGTTTGATAGTACTTCACGTGGATAGTAAATGGGTGTTTGATAGTGCTTCACGTGGATAGTAAATGGGTGTTTGATAGTACCTCACGTGGATAGTAAATGGGTGTTTGATAGTACTTCACGTGGATAGTAAATGGGTGTTTGATAGTACTTCACGTGGATAGTACATGGGTGTTTGATAGTACTTCACGTGGATAGTAAATGGGTGTTTGATAGTACTTCACGTGGATAGTAAATGGGTGTTTGATAGTAAACAAAAGTTTTTAGAATAATATGCAAAAAAAATACAAAGAGACTTGTAGCAAGTCTAAGCGGCAGGGGCGCGTAAGTAAGTCACAACTGTCCCTTCCAAAAGCAGAGATCAGTAGAAGAGTGACTTGACATGAAAAGGGGAGACACAGTACAACTCATCATATCAAAGCTTTGCTGTTAGTGATTTATATCTGTTTAATATATTTTTTCCCCTCTATTGATTAAATAATTTTCAGATATTTTCTGTAGAATTTGTAAAATACCAGCGCTCCCCTCTCTAAAAGCTTCTCTCGTGGACAGATGACTCCATTCTAATGGACAGCTTGATTTCACAAGAAATCACAGAATAAAATTATTTCTCCTTGGAACAAAATCATTTGAAACATCTCCTATGCAATTCCTAATACATACTTCTATTATTATAACAGAAGCCTATTGTCGGGAAGGATAGCATACAGTTTAAGTGGTTATTTTCGCGAAGACTTAATTTTTGCTTTATTCCCAACCATTCTGAAGTCGCGAAAAATGCATACCACGAACTATAATTTAGATGAGACTTTTTTAAGTAAATGATAAGCAATTGCCAAAATTGGAGTCCTGCATAAGTGAAGTCAAGCAATTTTGAATGAAATTGCGAAATTTGCGACTCACGAAAATAAGTACTTATACATATGAAAAAGATAGGAAATGGGGTAAATGTCAAGGAGAGAATATCCCATATCCAGGTTAAAACGACCCCAAAACAAACGATCTAGGGGTCTTCGTAAGTTCTTCAACACATTGAGGAACCTCACACCATATAGCAAGCCCCAAATGACCCCAAAAAGGTAAAAAAGTGAATAGATCAATGGAAACAAACCACATCCAATAACCCAAATATCAAGAAACTAAATTTTATAAGAAGAGAAAGACAAGCCAATGACCAACATATTCCTGACTTCTGACAGGCGCAAATATTGTGGTGGGGTTAAACTTGTTTTCTTGGATCCAAACCCTCTCCTATGTGTGGTGAATGGCTAAAAAATAAAAACACAAAGACTCACAATAAAGTCTAACTAGAAAAAAGTCCAACTTATTTAGACGAGTATCCTTACAATGAAAAAAACATGAAGACAAAACACACGGGTACTGTCCGGACAAATTCTCGCAGTTACTGTCCGCTAGCTAAGTACATAATTTCCATTGATATTAAGCCTTCTTACATATGAAACTTCAATTGAAATACTTCTAAAATGATTTCGTTTAACAGCATCATCAATTATGAAAGAAGAACATGTTTTAACGTATACTACCACAAGCGGGAAATCACCAAACCATCGTCTTGAAACTAAATCATTTTGAACATTTCCTGTATAATTCCTTCTATATTATTTTGTTTTATTGAATAGGCCAATTTCCAAATAAAGAAAATGAATCCAAAGAAATAACATTACCATAGACCAGAAACCAGATTTTCATTTTGGGACTTAATTATTTAGGACATTTCCTGAGCAATTCCATTTACTATATACTTTTTCATAGAAAATGCCTATTGAGTAATACAAAAACCCCTAAAATTATTATGTGTTTTACCTACTAAATGCAAGAAATCAAGGCTGTAAGAAATACAAAATTTCTACTTCAATAAATAGAATGGATAATTCAATGACAAATTGTTAACTAAATATGCTCAAAGTCAATCGATTCACTACGGAAACAAAAGCTGTTATGTCTGCTCATTCCTTTGATTATTGATAACTTTAAAATAAAAAAAGACAAAAAACGTGTAATTTGAAAAAGCATGTATAAAATGAGAAAATGTATGAATTTTTTATGACAGAATTATTTGTAATATTCAATTTACTTTTAGAACTCTCGTTGATGAACTAGAGGCTCTCAGGAGCCTGTATCGCTCACCTGGTTTTCAGTTCCGACAATCATGGTAACATTGCAAGTTATACAGTTGATCTTCAGTCTCAAACTTTAGTACCTCGAACACCACCAATATCTTGAACAGTATTTAAAGTCTGATCATGTTTTACTCCATTCCTTTGTTGGGCTTTTTTGACAAAAAACGTTCTTGATAAGGACCACTTTCGACACAAGTTTTGAAATCGAGACGTCATTTTGTAAATGGCGGTCATCCAAAAATTTTCAACATCGGCTTTGAAGTCAACGGCGCAACATCAATATCTATTTGGACAAAAACATTTCATTGAATAGGACAATGTTGAAATTCCCCCTGTTTTGGCAGCCATTTTGAAAATGGCAGTCAACAAATAATTTTTGACATCGGTTTTAATGTTGCAACATCAATACCTATTTAGAAACCAAATTTCATTGAAATCAGACAATGTTGAACTTTCCCGTCTTTTGTGGCGGCCATTTTAAAATGGCAATCAACAAACAATTTTCAACACAGGTTTTAAAGTCGCAATATCAATATCTATTTGGAAACCTAATTTCATTGAAATCGGACAATTTTGAATTTTCCCGCCTTTTTTGGCGGCCATTTTGAAAATGGCATTTAATGAACAATTTTCAACACTAGTTTTGAAGTTGCCACAACATGGCAAACATTTTATCACTTTACACTTAACCTTCATCTTCTATAGTTTTGGAAATAAAAGACGAAAAATACGAAAATTTTAAAAATTTGGTAAAAAAAAGGGCAATAACTCCTACAAGGCAGGGACTATACATTACTGTAATGTATAGTCCCTGTACAAAGGCATATGGATTTTCTTCAAAATTTCGGGCTGGGAAGATCTTGATATGCTGAACATTTTTGCAATTTACACTTGACCTCTATCTGTTACTCTTTTTGAGGTAAAAAATAAAAAATGCAAAAATTTTGAAAATTTGACGGAAAAAGGGCTATAACTTCGAGTCAGGTTTTCAGATTTTCTTCAAAATTGCACATTGTGTAGATCTTATCATGCTGATCATTTTTACTTCGTGTCAGATTTTTGATATTTGTAACGGTTTTCGAGTAATTTGCAAAAAACAGCAATTTACCCCTATGCTCTATTTTTAGTAACAGCGGCCATGTTGTTTGGTCTACGGATTCAGGCCAAGTTTGGTAAGTATTGGCCCAGTAGTTTCAGAGGAGAAGATCTTTGAATAAAAGTTAACGGACGGACGACGGACGCCGAGTGATGGCAAAAGCTCACATGGCCTTTGGCCAGGTGAGCTAAAAAGAAGGGAAACAGGGAATGTGTCAAAAGACAAGGTCGGCCCCTAAATAAAGAGTAATCAAGTTCAGCGAAATAAACATCATCCTAGACTCCTATAGACATAAAGTAAACTACTAGAAAACAGACAAGACACACAAAGGCTTAATAAATTTCCTGACTTGGGACAGGCGCAAACCTGCTGCTACGGGGTTAAACTAGTATTATTGGGCCCAAACCTTCCCCCTTTAGCCAATGTGATAATAAAAAAACAATCGTAACAACAGTAAAATTCAGTTGGCAACAGGACTGAGTCAGTTGTGAAAAATGAAACCGAAAGAACTAAATATACGGACATAAACATGAAATCACAAGAGACTGCTAGTATATATATATATATTTATATATATAGTTAACTGACATGCCAGCTCCAGACCCATTACCAACTGACAAATTAAGTTATGTACCCTCAGTATACAGCTTCCACCAAGATCCCTTCCATTTCTTTTATCGGTAATTCGCAAAATGATAATAAATTGTAATAAGCTGGAATTTTTATTTTAGCACAATTAATCTATATTGTTTGTTGCAACAATTTATAAGTATTCTTTCTGTAGATCAAAGGATATTCATACAAATTACTGATAAGGGAACGACCATTTAACCTGAAGGGGGGGGGGGTTAGGGTTTTTTTCTGGACAGAAAATTTTTTTCGCGCTTCGAAATTCATTTTTTACACGTGTATCATCAAAATATTTTTTTTTCAAGATTAACATTATTTTTTGGGCAGAAAGCCTCCTTCAGAAATTTTTTTTTCAGCATTTTGGCAGCCAAAATATTTTTTCACATAAAATCGGCTCCAGAATATTTCTTTAAAAAAAA
>MJUU01000005.1:3697-18433 GCA_002080025.1 Modiolus philippinarum | reverse complement strand
CTAGTATGGTGACGTGTAATATAATCAGGTCATAGGAAGCCAAAGTCAGTTTAACGGATTCATCCAGTATATCCTGTCGATATACCCTGTTACGTAAAGAATGCAAGTTGCGTCCCAGTTTTTTTGTGGAATTTTTATCAGTTTGCTGCACTTTTTGACAACATGTTCGCCGCGAAGCGAGGATGAGAAATGCGCTTAGTACTAAACGGATTGTGGGTCACGCCATTTCGATATCAAATGTGCACATCTTCAATAAAATTTCTTGTATATATTGAAAATTTATCAAATTTGTAACCATAATGTAAAAGTTTGGATGTGATAGCAAGGTTGCGTCTTGAAAGTCGTCAAGAGTTGAATAAATGCCTACGAATCGTGGTGGTTGAGACATAAACAGCCTCTCTGAACTACAGAGGAAAATTATCTCAATAATTTTCTAGATGATTTCTCTGTATCTACTGTTTACACTGAGAGACATACTAGAACAGTGTAATGAATGGAATGTACCCCTTTTTATCAACTATGTCGATTTTGAAAAAGCACTCGACTCACTAAGTTCACAGAGACAGCCTATGGTCCATCATGAAATACTGTGGCATACCGGAAAAATTAATCCAAATGATGAAATTACTGTATGAAACTTTCCAGTTTTCTGTACTGGTTGATTTTGGAGAATAAGAGTGGTTTAGAGTAACATCTGATGTAAAACAGGGATGCACTATGTCCGGATTCCTATTCCTCCTAGTCATCGACTACATCATGAAGAAGACAACAGAAAGGGAACCAACTGGAATAAGGTGGAAGTTTACAACTACACTCGAAGACTTAGATTTTGCAGACAATCTAGCACTTCTGTCATCAAAGTACCAAGACATTCAAAGGAAAACTCAAAAACTACATGATTGGCCTCAAAATAAACACCAGAAAGACTAAATTAATGAGACTGAACACCGCCATACAAGATTCGGTAAAATAGATGACCAACAAATAGAAGACGTTGGGACTTTCACATACCTAGGGGGCATTGTAACATCAGAAGGAGATTGTGACCAAGATATCAAAAGCAGATTAGAAAAAGGTAGACAACAATTCCGGCGTTTAAACAAGATTTGGAAAAAACATCAAAATTTTCTACTCAAACTGTTAAACAGCTTGGTTATATCAGTACTTACCTACTGAAGTGAAACCTGGAAAACAACAGAGAGAGACAAGAAAAGGCTTGATACATTTCAAAACAGATGCCTAAGAAGTATACTCATTTCTCTCCCGATGCTCCCCGTTATTTGTGCTCTACGATCTGGATAATATATATCTTGACCTTCCAAATACTTATTTTTAAAGGAATTGATAGATGGGACATTTATAATTTTGTCTGGCAGGCTATTCCACACTTTGGCTATTCTGACTGTGGAACTATTTTTGTTTAAGTTTGTTTTAGCTCTCTGTTGTATTATCTTACTATTAAATCTTCTTCTGTATCTATTCCCGGTATCTGTAACTAATTTTAAAAAAGAATTGGTTCTGGGTCACATTTTTGCCTTATTATTTTATATGCTTCTATCATGTCACCCCTTAGTCTTCTATACACCATTGTTGGGAACTTGAACCTTCTAAATCTTCCAGGATAGCTTAGATTATTTAAACCGGGTATTTGCTCTCTTTTGGACACTTTCTATTTTAACTATTTACTTTTTCTTATAAAGGGCCCAGACAGAACTGGCATAATCTAAGGTCTTTTGTATATAAACATGATAAAGGTAGGATTATATCTATGTCTAATGTTTAAATGTCTTTTTCAAAGCTGCGAAGATAGAAGATTGGCCTTATTTACTTTTTCAAATTTATGTTTTTCGAATATAAGCTTCTCATCTATTATAACATCTATGTCTTTTCCTCCAGTATCTTGACCTAACAGTTTATAATCTGCCGTCTCATCTTTATGTGCCCTACCTATGTTCGTGTCACGGCTTGCATTTTTCTGCGTGGAATTTGAGCCATGTGTCGATTCTTCCATTTTTACCAAGTCATTCTGCAAAATTTCTGAATCAAAGTTGTGTAACAGGAGGGTCGGGTGTCCGCTGTGTCACCGTCCCCTCGTGTGTACTGACATGTCTTGATACCGGGTGACAACAGACAGACAGACGCCAAATGACGATATCAAGACGGTTCGTTCCTCTGGGATCTGAGTTATGGTAGAAAACGATACAAAAGAAGTTTACATATTTTAATAAAGAGAAAAATGTACTAGTACAGCAACAAAATGAGCAAAATGACATTAAGTCTTCTAAATTTCCAGAATACAGTTTAATGTAGCAGACTGCAGTCCCTAAGCCGAAGAGCGAGGTTCTCATACAGATCCTCTGGTCAATTCCGACAAAGAACGTTTGTCACTAATAGAAGATATAGTATAAGTTTATTTTCCTGAAATAAATATGATTGTTTTCAAATATTTTGCAATAAAAGTCACAAACTCTAAAGTTCTGTATTTAAACACGGACTGTTCGATTTCTGCATTAAATTTATTGTTCTTCACATTACAAATTAAAGTTATTTCCTCCGCAACATAACATATTCAGGATTTCTACGAGTCCTAAAATTCAGGGTAGATAATTAGATCATCTTCTATAACTGTTTCACAGCACAACTGTTACAGTTGATATAACAATGTTTTTGCTCAAAACAACAAAAAAACTTTCTCAAATGAGTCTTCTCGTGTACTTTTTGATTACCTGATTACTAGTTTTTGTGATTATTTGATTACAAAGCCGTGTATCGTCTATTGTTTATTTGATTATCTGATTGTTGTATTTTGTAAACTATTTATTTGAAATTTCCCTATTTCAGCAAACATTTACACAAATAAAAAGTTAATGACTACTTGATTCCTTGTGATATAAGGAGATGTAGTTCTTGACCTTTGAGTTCTTATTACTCCCCTTTGGGTCGTTGTCTCTTTGACACATTCCCTGTTTCCCTTCTTTTTTCTACTTCATGGTAAGAGGAGCCTCACAAATATTGAAAAGGAATAGAGAAGAAAAATCCAATTGTTGCTGATAACTATAATTTTGTGTTAATTAAATCTACAGTAAAAAAAACACTAGATAAAAAAGTTATAAAAAAGTAAACAAGTTTGCTTTTCCGGATTTTGAACATCCCTTTTCCGAAGTTCATTTTGGTGTTTAGAAAGTGATGCAAAACTTTTGCGATGGCTACTCGAGGACTGTCTTTGGTTGTCAGGCGAGTTTTTCTTCACCACAAGAAGCAAGCAAAAGTATCTTCATTGCACAGATTTGTACAGGTATTGCTTGAAATCTTAGAATCTAAATTTAGTTGCCGAATGGCTTTTATGGTGTAATTTCAGTGCATTCCAGGACAGGGTATTCTGTTTCCTGTTGCGTTGTTTTGAAAAACTGTTTTCAGAACAAGTAACAAGTGTAAATAATGCTTGTATTAAAAAACGAATTGGTTGCTGTGCTGGCATTTACTTTGCTTTTAGAAGTTTCTGATACAATGCAACGTCTGGGGCAACAAATACAACCTTGATTTTTGAATTAGTCTTATTTTTGAGTGCTCTTGCTTTTACAGAACAATTTGCTTAAATAATGCAATGCAATTTTCTGAAAGTAAAAAAAGAAATGTTGTGTGTGAGGCATTAGGCCGGGCAAAAAATTGTTTACTGGCCTAGCCTGTCTACAGCAGAGATCACCAGAAAATAATTAAAACAGTTAAGGTGGTACGTATACGGGGCTTTTAAAAACTGTCGGATAGAATTTCCAGATATTTTCGTGAATTATACTATTATCTCAGAGCATATAAAAAAATAAAATAAAAATTGGGGGTTGCCGGCTATATAAGAATTAAATCTGTCATGTAAAAATCGGCTAGTTTGGTTGAAATAATAGGGAAAATTAGCGAATTTTAAGAAAATTTTGATTTATTTTATTATTTTAGTTATGTCAGATAGAATTGGTTAAAATTTGGTAAATATTTAGCTAATATACTTGCCTTCGATTTGCAAGAAAAAATGTTGGGGTCACCGAGCTTATTTTTGAAAAAATGGCGAAAAACTATTTTTTTCACTATTATTTCAATACAAATTATCTCCCTTAATAGAACAGGGTTTGATGAAAAGGTACAATATTCTGCATGGATACCCAATAAAAGTGGCAAATTTTATTAAATTTAACTCTTATAAGACATAAAAAACTTTTTTGCCATAATGCCTCTAGTGAATTTCAATTTTTGTCAGATGCGCAAGATTGATGCACAATTTTAAACTCCCGTACCACCTTAAGAGTTGTAAGTAACTCAACATTTTGAAGGGCCTCCTTAGCTAAAAGAATGAAAAGGTAAAGTTTAGTTTTATTTAATGTTGGGAATTACAGGCATACACCCATTAATAAGTCAACAATAAAAATAAGCTCTATAAGAGCTTTTTGTGAAGCAGACTGTTTAGCCATTGTGAGCTTCTTGCATGATAGCAAGGCTTGTAAAGGTAGGATTTGAAACCACAGTATCCATGAAAGACCAGTGCCTTAACCACTCAGCCACCCTGCACTTGGAACGGTTTGTACATAATGTAGTATCCACCTTTGCAACTTATTTCATAGCTCACTTGGTGAAATAATCTCCAGATGGAATAAATTTCATAGATGTATCAATAAGTATTTGTTCCATTTGGAACTTATTTTACAGGAAACTATTTTGGCTAACACACTACAGTTGTCAAAATGCGCATATGCAGAAAATAAATTCACAGTAACTTCGGTATTTAGTTATTCATAAGAAGTGAATGCAATCATAGTCCGCCATTTAGAATTTTTTATTAAGCTTGTTATAACAATATTAAAGTATGGCCGTCTTGAACTTGCTATGAGATATGAGCAAAGCTCATTGTTGAAGGCCTCATGGTGACTTCAAGATGAAGAACAACAATAAATCGTTGTTTCATTGCTTTGATTTACCATGTATTTGTAGAGACTTGTCTCATGTACATTTACTCCATATCCCTTCATTACTTATTGTGAAATATAGGATTTTACATATATAATACAGTATGTACACACAGAGTGTTCCAGTTACAAAACACCCTAGTCTGACATGAGTGAAAACACCAACAATTGCTGTTAAAACGCAGGTTTTTACACTGACATTTATGACTTGCCCCTATATTTGTGGTGTTTACTGCGTGAATTATGTTAGACATGAGTGTTTTGTAACTGAAACACTGTGTATAGTACTGTGTATTGTATATAAGTAAGCAAAATGCAACCAATCCTGATATAGGTGTGACGATGTAGAACCCATGATATGACTACTAATGGCTGAAACATCTGTTAAGGGTAAAATGGATTGCAATTCAATTTTTATTTAGTGGATTTGAATTAATTACCTTTTTGGGATGCTTGATCGGCTCTATAATTCAACAGGAATTTGAGATTAACCCTTAATTTGGCTTGAATTAATCTGGGATTTGCATTGTTTTTTAGGGACGTGAGGCTGAAAATTTATTTGCTATAGAAATTCTGATTTGAAGTTATTTTTTACATGAATCCAGGATCAGACCTCCTCATACCCACCCTCTATTCCAAGAGACATTTCTGAATGTTTTTATATGGCACTACTTTAATGACAATTTTCAGTCAAGGCATTTTAAGCATATTGTTAAAATTGTACGAAAGTCATTTTAAGCAAACAATCATAATGGATGCCTTGAAAAGTTATCAATTGTTCGGTTGTAGCATTTCCTCTATTTGTTAGATTTGTGTCATTTGCAGTACAGTATTGAATGTAAGGCAGTGCAAATCTAATATTGATGAACAAATACTGCAATGAATTTTTCTACATTGGCTATAATTTTTGTACGTAGTACAAGTTTTAATTTTACAATAATATTTTTGTATTGACTTTACTATTTAACCTCTTTTGTGTAGGAGGTCTAGATTGACATAGTCCAATACACAATTTAAATAGACTTGGTATATAGGTATAAATTTTGTAATGTACACGTCACTGGTAACATGTAATGATGTCACAGCCAGAGCTTTTTAATCAAACAATTTATCTTATGTTATCAAAATAAAATATTTTGAAAGATTTAAATATAAGTTATTCAGACATAACCTGTACCGTAGACAAGGTCACATAGATACTATTTAGTAACATACATGTATTAATGTTTACTTTTATATATATATAATGACATGTATGTATTTGAAATGAAATGTTTGCTTTGAAATTGAAGTGAGATAAAATGTATATTGATTTTTTCCCCTTTCTTCTGTAAATTGTACAAATATGTCAAATTGTCGAGAGGATAGAATTGTGTGGATGAGAAGAGAAACAAACAACTATTGCTCATAGCAATACCTCATATCGCAATGCTCATATTTTCTTGTCCTTTTACATTTTATGAAACCAAATGAGAACCAATCAATATTGATAATACAAGTACGTAGTGTTTACATTTAATAAACTTAACATGTTTATAACCATGTTAACTGATAAATGTATCACATGTAAAACTATCAGTGCCTTTCAAAGTAGGAAATGAAGAGGATTTGATACACAGGCGTGTACAAGTACAAATTTAAAGACTCAGTCATAGAATGGACGAGACTATATGAATCTAACACCGGTGAGAATGCAAGATCGAGAAATCTCAGACACCCAAGGGTAAGATTTCAATATTTCCCTGACGAGGCTTGTCCGAGTCTGAGATTTCGATATCTTGCATTTTCAACGGTGTTTGATTTATTTTCTCACATTTATTTGTCAGAATGTGTTTTGTACATTGAAGAAATGTACCTGTAATCCGCCATTCCAAAAGGAAATCACCATGACGTCGATTACGTCATAATGACTTTGTCTTGCACTAGTGTAAGATAGAAAAATCTCACATCGCTAAAAATAGGAACTGTTGTGTCTCAAAAGTGAGAAATTGAATATCAATCTCAAGATTGTGTGTCTGTAGGTGGAAATGAATGTCTCTTTGTGAACATAAATACTAGTAAGATGGGACAGGCTGGATCCCTGACCTATAAATTAAATAAATGCAGACATATTTCATAATACATGTAGTAACAAAAAAGTATACAACAATATGTGACACTGACAACTGCAAACTAAGATAGCCTTTCATGTTCAGCACTACATACAAAATAAATTGAAATAATTTCACCATTTCATTGTATTATATTAAATAGCTTTCTTGGTAAGAAACAATAAGCTAGAAGGCCTTTCATTGTCAGTATAACTTAAATTTCTCTTTTCAATAATAAGACATTCTAATTAAAGTTTTACACAAAGAAATAGATTGTTTTCTTTAGAATTGTTGTTTAAAACACTATTGTAATAATTGCTGTGTAGACATCTTATTGTTATCAGAGCTTAAGTCTTTTAATTCTTATGTACATGTCTTTGTTGTAATGTGCAACAGTGAACAAATAACATCAAACAACACCTGTAGATACTGGAGTCTGGAAACAGACAGTTCAGATTGGTCCCTTTTAAACACATGCTGGTAGGACCTTCATCATATTTTGGAAACAATTAGGCACAGCATTAACAATTTCTATAAGACAGTCATTAGTGTCTGCCCTTATAATTAGCACCTGCTGATACAAATGTATCAGGACCATTAAGACAACACACAAACACTTTTTAGCTCCATCAGAACTAAGACAGTCTCGAATAATAGCTACTACAAGTGTCTGCTGGAAACTTCGAAAAAGTCAAGTTGTTTAAATTTATTAAAATGTATAAAACCAACTATTACCTTTTTATGCCCCCAGATCGAGGATCGGGGGGCATATTGTTTTTGTCCTGTCTGTGTGTCTGGTTGTCTGTGTGTCTGTCTGTGTATCCGAAACTTTAACCTTGGCTATAACTTTTGAACTATGTAAGATAGATTTTTCATACTTGGCAAGTGTATAGGTCTAGTCAATAGGAACATTAAAATGCAAAAAAAATTTAGGTCAGGTCAAAGGTCAAGGTCACAGAGGTAAAAAAGGGGTGAAATTGGCTGTTATCACATATTTGACTGTAGAATCCTCATTGTTTATCCTATTGAGACGGGGTTTGTTTTATGTTATTGCTAATAAAATTGCGCAATTTAAATATGCCAACAGATTTGAGGTAGCATTTACCATTTTTGAGAAACAAGAGGCCCAAAGGGGCACAAATGAAAAAAAATATGATTTTAAAAAATTTTTTGTCTGATCTTGATGCAGTATTTTTTCTGTAGGTTTCTTTTAGCATGCTTAAATACATTTAACAATTTCAACTAATCCAATTAACAAGAGGCCCAAAGGGGCTTCATCTGTTTCAGAATAAAGGGGTTAAATTTGGTGTTTTATGGTAACTTTTTAACTATGTTAGATAGACGTTTACTACTTAGCAAGTGTATACATCTTGTCAAGAGGAACATAAATATTGAAAAAAATTAGTTCAAATGTCAAGGTCATAGAGGTCAAAAAGGGACAAAATTGGGTATTTTCATATATTTTACTGTAGAATCTGGGGGCATATGTAGTGTTTCACAAACACATCTTGTTGAAATACATGTAGTCCACAGTTTGTTGGAAGCAGTTAGACCAAGACAACCAACTAGCATCTGCTATTTGAAAACAGTTAGACCAATGCAATGAACTAGCAGCTGTTTGAAAACAGTTAGACCAAGACTACCAACAAGCACCTGTTTGAAAACAGACCAATACAACGAACTAGCACCTGTTTGAAAACAGACCAAGACAACTAACTACAGTACAGAAAGAGTGGTACCGTGACAAATCACCGTGATAGACATGTCCCACTCTGAGAGTGATACTGAATAACTTTTTATCTTTAAGAGATATCTCAATTATTTTTTCTGCATTTTAAGTGGTATAATACACCACTCTTAATACAGACCAGCCAAAGACTTACCATGATAAATCACTGTGATAGACATATCACTCTAAATTTTTTAATGAATATATCTTTTTTCCTGATTGGTCTATCCACATAATTTCTTTTGCATATCAAGAGGTAGAATGCATCACTCTAAATGCAAAAGAAAGCATGTTGATAGATCAAACAGGAAATAAGATATACACATTTCACTAAGCAGAGTGATATGTCTATCACAGTGATTTATCACTGTAAGTCTCTGGCTGTACTGTACAAAAGAGAGTAGGAAATGATCTCAAATAGGAAAAAAGATATTTAGATCCACTCACAGAGTGGGACACGTCTATCACAGTGATTTGTCACGGTACCACTCTTTCTGTACTGTAGCACCTGTTTGAAAACAGACCAAGACAACTAACTAGCACCTGTTTGAAAACAGACCAAGACAACTTACTAGCACCTGTTTGAAAACAGTTAGACCAAAACAACCAACTAGCACCTGTTTGATAACAGTTAGACCAAGACACCCAACTAGAACCTGTATGAAAACATTTAGACCAATACAACCAACTAGCACCTGTTTGAAAACAGTTAGACCAAGACAACTAACTAGCACCTGTTTGAAAACAGTTAGACCAAGACGCCCAACTAGCATCTGTTTGATAACAGTTAGACCAAGACAACAAACTAGCACCTGTTTGAAAACAGTTAGACCAAGACACCAAACTAACACCTGTTTGAAAACAGACCAAGACAACTAACTAGCACCTGTTAGAAAAACAGTTAGACTAAGACACCCAACTAGCACCTGTTTGAAAACAGACCAAGACAACTAACTAGCACCTGTTGGAAAACAGACCAAGACACCCAACTAGCACCTGTTTGAAAACAGACCAAGACAACTAACTAGCACCTGTTTGAAAACAGACCAAGACAACCAACTAGCACCTGTTTGAAAACAGTTAGACCAATACAACCAACTAGCACCTGTTTGAAAACAGTTAGACCAAGACAACTAACTATCACCTGTTTGAAAACAGTTAGATCAAGACTCACAACTAGCATCTGTTTGAAAACAGTTAGACAAAGACAACCAACTAGCACCTGTTTGAAAACAGATCAAGACAAGCAGCTAGCACCTGTTTGAAAACAGTTAGACCAATACAACCAACTAGCACCTGTTTGAAAACAGACCAAGACCTTTAAGTAGAAGCTGTTGGAAACAGTCAGTTCTTATTTGTTTGAAACAGTCAGTTCAAGACATCTCTCTAACATCTGGTCAAGAATGGTACATGCTCTTCTCTGTCCAATGAAATCATTACAGCGTGATCACAATTAAAAATTAAAAAGGTTTTTGGCATGAACATAAATGTACTACATGTAGTGAGACCCAGTTAATGAACTTTCAGTGGGGTGACTGTGATGACTTTCATTCCATTAGCAAGAAGTTCCTAAGGGAGGTTACTGACTTAAGAAGTAAAAGATGCCTGACAACAAATATGACATTTGTTATACATTGTATAGCTGACTGAATACAATTCTTTGTATATGTACAGAGTAAAGGAATAATTGGATAGACTGCCACAACAGATCTAGGAATTACTACAATGAGTTTGATTGATGATGGCTTAGTAGATATTTAATAGGTTTTCATTATACGATTGATTGTATACTATTGTTACTTGATAGAATGTAGGTTACACACAATTCAGTAGATTTTAAATTACTAAATCAACAGTTTTTGTGATTAAAGGAAGCAAAGATAAGCGATGTCTATAATTTCATATTACAGAACTATTGCTCTTTTCTGTGTCCACAGAAGTAATTAAGTCTTATTGAATAATGATAATATTGATGATAGAGGGACACTTAATAATACTGCCATAAATACACAATAAAATGACATAAATACATTATATTACTGAATAAGAGCCAATATACATTTGTAGGGTGTCTGTTTTAAATTGATTTTTTGGTCGTCAACTACAATAGTATTTCTTTTCATTGAAGGTGGTTAGTTTATATATATAATTGTTGAAAGTTGGAAATAAAATGCTCTTTTTATGGTACAGATATTTAAATTGTGGGGATCAATGTGAACATTTATACTTGTTCTTCATAAAACACCAACCAAATGATATCGGACTTTTTTAGCTTAATTCATGTCTATCTGGATTTGACTATACCGATTTTGACATTTTCCTAGATTTACTCACTTACAGTATAACGGGTGCTGTTAACAGAGCAGGACATGCTTACCCTTCCGAAGCACCTGGTGTCACTCAGTTTCATGGGAGTTCACACTGTGAGTGCCATAAACGTAACTACAATACTAGTCAAGAACTTAGTGATATCTAGAGAGGCTATGTACAAAACTATATACCATTATAGAAAACAACCAATCATTTCTCTTTTAAACTTTGAATCTCTAAAAGCAAGTTAAAAGCATCAAATCAGAAACCACTAGAAGTGGTGCCATCAGAAATGATGGCCAGCCCTGCAATTTCCTTTTTGACACAGAAAACAGAGTTCCACTGACAAGCTCAAATGTGTCAAAATTGACATCTTGGGCCTCTTGTTTGCAACAAGACCAATATAAAAAATCCTAAAGCTTATTGTACATCTGTAGACTATTTGCAACAATTCTATTACAAAATTAAATCCATAAATCCAAAAATGTAGGAGGACTTCCACTAACAAGCTCTAAGTGTGAAGATCGACATCTTGGGCCTCTTGTTTGAAACCAGACCAATATCAAAAATCCAAAAGCTTATTGCTCATCTGTAGACTTTATGCAACAAATTTATACAAAATTAAATCCATAAATCCAAAAATGTAGGAGGAGATCCACTGACAAGCTCACCTGTGTCAAAATCAACATCTTGGGGCCTCTTGTTTGCACCAAGACCAATATAAAAAATCCTAAAGCTTTTATTGCGCATCTGCAGCATAAATGCAACAATTCTATAATAAAATTAAAACACTAAATCCAAAAATATAGGAGAAGTTCCACTGACAAGCTCACATATATATAATACACATCTTGGGGCCTCTTGTTTGGACCAAGACCAATTTCAAAAATCCGAAAGCTTAGTGCACATCTGCTGCATATACGCAACAATTCTATTAAACAAAATTAAAACGCTAAATCCAAAAATGTAGGAGGAGTTCCACTGACAAGCTCACATATATATATAATAGACATCTTGGGGCCTCTTGTTTGCACCAATACCAATATCAAAAAATACGAAACCTTATTGCGCATCTGCAGCATGTATGCAACTGTTCTATAACAAAATTAAAGCACTAAATCCAAAAATGTAGGAGGACTTCTACTGACAAGGTTCATCTAATGGATGGACAGATGGGACCAAAACAATATCCCCGCATTTTCTTCAGAAAAGTGCGGGGATAATTATTAATAACTACACATGTACATATAACTATTGATGATATGACATGATACTGACCTAGACATCATATTATTTCACCTATAAGGAACAAGGGTGATAAAACTATTATTACATCTTAAAAGAGCACATGGTAATAATAAGATTATCTCACTTCATCATATCACTGATGACAAAGAACATCTTTTATATTGATTAATATCTTTATCATTTATCAGGGCCTTCAAAGAATATATTTGACATGCAGTCTTTGAGTTATTTTGCGTAAGAATTTGTGATTCTGTACATGTAGTGAAAACATTGCAAATAGTGTTCAGTATATGAGGGCACAAGGAAAATCTTAAGAGCCTTTCAACAAGATTCGGGTGTCCCAAAGTTATTCTTCAACATTTTTCACTTCAAAGATTTTCTGTACAGCTATGAAAAGATAAGTTTTATCATGTTTACAAGTTTGTCACACATTTTGTTGGCAAATTTTAACTTTAAACCAAATTTTCATCAAGGATTTCTTGGCTTGTTTCAGTGGGTATGAATTTGAGATATGGTCTGCTTGGAACAGATGAGCTGTATTGTACAAGCAGTTTTTCAGCTTTGTGGCACTACTTTTCCATATTTGCCATTACTCTTGACTTTTTTTACCTCGCCTGGACGAATGTCCGGTGAGCTATTGTCATACCCCGGCGTCAGCGGCGTCAGCAAAAAACTTTAACCTTGCTTGTGGAATGGAGACCTTAAAGTAAGTGTTAGGATGTTAATATTTGATATGTGACTTCCTTGTGATGAGAGCTTTATTGCGGCACCATACTTGTAGACATTTTGAACTTGACCTTGCCTCTAGAAGTTTGGCTTTTAGTGATAGGGTGTTCATATTTGGTATGTTACTACCTTATGATGTGAGCTTTCTAGTGGTACCATATTTGAAGACATTTTGACATTAACCTTGCCTCTAGAAGGTAGGCTTTTAGTGGTGATTAGAGCTTTCTAGCGGTACTATATTTATGGCCATTTTGACCTTGACCTTGCCCTGAGGGCAATTTTTCAACAAAAAAAAAACTTAAACTTTGCTTCTAGAAGGTAGACATTTAGTTGTAGGATGTTCATATTTGGTATGTGACTTTGTTATGATGATAGCATTCTGGCGACACCATATAATTAGACATGTTGACCTTGCCCTGAGGGCAATTTATTAAAAACTTTAACCTTAGCTTTTTAGTGATAGGGTGTTTATATTTGGTATGTGACTTCAATATGAAGGAAGCTTTCTGGCAGTATCATAGTTGTAGACATCTTCACCTTGACATTGCCCTGATGACAATTAAAAAAAAACTATAGAACTTATTCTTTTAATGGAAGGGAGTTCCTATATATCACATTTAAAACTTTTAAAACATTACAATTACAATAATGTATTAAAATTTACTGTGCATTGAAGTCACTCTAATCCCCAGTGAGCAATGCTGTCTTCTGACAACTCTTGTTTATAATAAGGCCTCATCTGCAGGTGCTTGAGGACAGGACCCTGTTATTGGGCCCTATGGTCCCTCCCCCTTTTTATAAAATTTACTTCATTTTTGAATATTTGTCATTTATTTTTAGCTCACCTCACACGAAGGGTCAGTGTGAAGCAAATTCAACCGAACTTGATAGGAATGATGTATTGAAGGTCCTTTACAAAGATTGCTCATTTCGTTACGATCTGATCAAAAACATGGCCGCCAGCTCGGAACTTAGGTTTAACATAGGACCCTATGGCAAAATTCACATTTTCATCAACTCTTCTGATACTGCTGAAGCAAATTCAACCAAACTTTACAGGAATGATGTACTAAAGGTACTTTATAAAGATTGCTCATTTTATTCTGATTCGACAAAAAACATGGCCGCCAGCCTGGAACATAGTTTAACATTGGCCTTACGGGAAATTAACATTTTCATCTTCTTCTCTGAAACCCCTGAAGCAAATTCAACCAAACGTTACAGGAATGATGTATGGAAGGTCCTTTATCAAGATTGCTCATTTCGTTCCGATCCGATAAAAAACATGGCCGCCAGGGTTTAACATAGGACCCTATTGGAAATACATCATTTTCAACATCTCCTCTGAAACTATTGAAGCAAATTCAAGCAAATTTCTGAAATGATGTATGGAAGGTCCTTTCCTCATTTTGTTGGGATCCGACAAAGAAAATAGCTCCCAGCATCGAACTTGAAGAATGGTACCCATAATTTAAAACATTTTTTTCATTACATGCCCCTAAATTATTGAAGCAAATTCAGTCAAACTAAGATTGCTTATTTTGTTTTGATCTGATAAAAAACAAGACCGCCACCACAGAACATATTTTAACATAGGATCCTATGGGATGAACATCACTTTCATCACCTGCTATAAGCATTTTGTCAGGTGAGCGATTCAGGCTCAGTATCTGAGCCTCTAGTT
>MJUU01000004.1:295454-306539 GCA_002080025.1 Modiolus philippinarum | reverse complement strand
AAAATATAGGTCAAAGAGACCTAATTTTCCTAGAGGCTGTGAGATAGCTCAAGATGCATCTTCACACAAAGTTTGATGACCCTACCCTTCATAGTTGCAGAGATATATGCCCAAATGCGGACGCGGACGTAGACGTAGACATAGACGTAGACGCGGACGAGGACGCCGGGGGTACACCAATAGTCCCCCTCAACTTCGTTGAGGCGTACTAAAAATAGAACAAAAACCGGCCAATGAAAAAATCAATATCTCAGGTAATATGAATACAAATTAGGTAGAGGCGCTCTTTCAACAATTATTAAAGCATGCTTTTGATAACAAATACATACATATCTAGGAATGTTGAATGTTTTATTTATTTTTTTTACATGCATTTGGTTTCCGTTTATAATGAACTATGATACGACTAGGACAAATAATGTTAGTCCCATGGTGTAAATATTCCTGGGTTTGTATGTTTGCAACGAAATCAAACATGTTAGTCCAAGGATGTAAATATTCCTCGATTTTTATGTTTGCAATGAAATCAAACATATGTACATCTAATATTTCCTCGGTGTGGCCGCGATGGTTCCACGAGGATTCAGTTTTCAAAAATTTGTCCACGTTGGGTCACGTAATTTAAGGTAGAAGTCCGCAATCGTCCACCCTGCTACACGGACTTGGCTAATCAGTCCACGTCGCGAAAATCCACCCAAAAACAAGGACTTTGCTGTATCCGTGTGAGCTGTACAGTACATGAAAATGGACACTCTTGTCTCACTAAGGAATATTTTACTATTTTATCACATAAAATAGTTTAAAGAAGAAGATTTAAAAATGTAATCAAATTGAGAAATCAGAACAAAATAAGTGTTGTGAGGTGGTTATAAAATGTAAAAATACAATAGTCAAGAGAGTGGTTAACCACTTAAATTGGGCACAGTCAAAATAAAAACAAATATAAAAAGACATCTGAATTTAAAAGATACCCCTTTTTTATCTTTTAAATTCAGATGTCTTTTTATATTTGTTTTTATTTTGACTGTGCCCAATTTAGGTGGTTAACCACTCTCTTGACTATTGTATTTTCATCATGATACAATATTTTATTGACGATACTCATCCTTAGTAATGCCAGAGAAAATATTTACTGACCGTCCTTTCCCTAGTGAGACCGAAAACCAGAATGTCGGTCGCTAGCGAGTAATTTCCCTTTGAAAAACATGATAAAATAGCAGTCATCCCCTCAATATGAAAATTGTCTATTTGGTGCGCAGACATACAACATCCAACAGTACATGTATCTACCTTGAACTGGTAGAAGGAAAAAAAAATCTGTTCTACAATACACACAGAGTGTTTCAGTTACAAAACACCCTTGTCTGACACGAGTGAAAACACTGACATTTGCTGGTGAAATGCTGGTGTTTACACTGACATTTATGACTTGCCAATATATTTCTATGTAATTAACAACACTACAGTGTGAAATATGTCAGACTTCTGTGTTTGTGTCTACCGTAACAATTGTAACAACAGAAAATCAATTTGCATGGGTAGACAGATAAGCAGGTCACAGGTGATAACAATAATTGTACATAATGTCAGGGGCAGTGATTTCAACTTTCATTCTAATGCAACATGTATATAACAAAGGTTTTGATTGGTCAAAACTGACCGTCAATTCCACCATCTACATATCTGGGACAAATTAGGTTCCTTGTTTAGTCTGGTTCCTAATATTATTACAAATTTACGAGTTAAAAATAGAACATGAAATTGATTTGTTGCATTAGAATCGCAATAACAGTAAATTATTTGAATACCCGAGGGCGTCAATCTTGATTTGACGGTCAAAATATCCGTTTACAGGCTCCGCCACGCGTCGCCTATAAACTGCATTTTGACCGTCAAATCTACGATTGACGCCCTCGGGTATTCAAATAGTGTACTGTTATTGCTTAATTTGATCTTGTTTACATTTTTGACGACAGCTTAAGATCAAAGTATTACAAGATACAGGGTACATTAGAGTAATTAACATGGTCATTTTCTTGATTTCTGAAGCTAATGTTCCTTCCATCAATTTTTTTTGTCTGAACTAATAAACACAGGAAAATGCTGTAAACATACTCTCAGAGCCCGTTGCAGTACGACGGCTGCCATCTTGGATCACCGAATTTAACCTTCACGTGATGTACTACACACAAAGAAATAACACATTCTACAGAAGCCCATATCGGCCACTATAAAAAGAAACTAAACGTACTGTGGTCCGCTGGGCCACAAATGAATACCCCGCTACCAAAGTGTAATACAATGCATTCTTTAAACAGTTGTCCAGACCAAATTTGAAATCGCCCCCCCCCCAAAAAAAAAACAGGAAGTGGTAATAAAGCATTAGTTAAGTTACAGTTAAACATCAAAGAATCGACAAACAGGAAGTGCATGCACAACAGACCTGTAAATGGCTTACACATTACAACTCATTATTACACAATTCCAGTTCAAATTGAAATCATTCCCACTTACAGAAGCCAAATAAACTGTGACAAAATATTCTCTTCCATAAAGTGTTATAGTAAAACTTTAAAATATTGGCAAACAGGAAGTGGTAATACGGCAGACCTCAAAATAGCTAACACGTTACAACTCATTATTATAACGCTTCTGACCAAATTTCAGGCAAAAAAATAACATTTCACATATGAATCTGTTAATTATATTACAGAAAATGTAAAATGTATATTTAGTTATTTTTTGGATGGGGCCTTTTCTGGAATTAAGTAATTTCCAAACATTTGGAGTGGGGAGTGGATTCTCGGTTATACTGCCAGTGCGCATGTCAAATTCTACACAGTGGTAAGGCCGAATTGGTATCATATGATGCCGGCCGTACGGGGTATGGCAAGCGCGAACCACAAAAAATAGAAGAAAAAACTCAATTTAAGTCACTAAAACCTAGTTTTTTCCACTTGAATTCGAATTAATGCTACTTGAATTCATTAAGCAGTCAATTAGAGATACTTGCTGTTAATGTATTGTAAGAAAAACGAACTTAAATCGAGTAAATGGCAATTCAACTATCATTAAGTGCACCCGAACAACTTAAATTGAGTTTGATTCACATTAATTAAATTGACTCTAAGAAGAGAAAAACCTAAGTTTTAATCACTTTTCACTTAAGTCATGTAAGAGTGGTTTTTTTTTTTTTTTTTTTTTTTTTTTTTTTTGTGGTTCGCGCTTAGTTTAAAGGACGGAACGTCTTGTTGAGACATATAGATAATATGTCTCTGATTAAAAGATAAATCTGTCGCGCAGTAATTTATCAACGATGAAAATAACATTTGTTTATCTGTGACAGTGTATTGCATATATTCATAGAAATAAAATCGACATGCGAAATCACACAATCCGATGATTTTCACGTATTATGGAATAACTTAATACATGCAGACATATACAGCAGTTCTTTTGGATGATTACGAAGTTCTGCCACGTAAAGTAGATTTTCAGGGCTTCGAGATTCAGCTCCATCGGAGCTTTGATTTAAATACGCTATGATTGTTGCCGTTTCACGGTATACTCGTTGCATTTGTAATTTCTGCAACTGGGCACACGGCTTACTTATTTGTGCGGGATAGGTTGACAACTGAAGCACACGAGTAAGATTGAACACCCAATTTCCACAAAGAAATGCTTACGAATTGCTAGTCTGAATGCATTAGTTATATATTTTCGCAAGATTTTCAATTTGTGGGCACAAGTTTCTAACTTTCCTCCAAAGTTTGCTGCATTACTCAAGAGTTACTAACTTGTGCGCAATAGCTTCTTACATGTTCACACGAGTAACAAATACAAAAACAAAAGGTGTGCATGAGTTATTATTAGTTGAAAATGTTCGAAGAGTGAACGGATTGAAAAATGGGGGAGGGGTCTGTAAGACAGCACTTGTGAAACAAAAACAAAAATGTTCGCTTTCTTTATTGAATTAATTATGTGAATGGCAAAAAAACATTTTGCAGTCAAATCAACAAAATTTTATCAAAAGTATCAATTATCAAGCCCGTACTCGGAATATTTCGTTCGGATTTAAGTGGAAATCTTCGATGGACTGCTACTGACAAGAATTATCAGAATGTACCATATTCACTCGGACCTTGGTGCAACGCGAGAATGTCCCCTGTTTAAATGTCAATGGCATTTGATTTGTAGTAGATGCAGTACAATTTAGTGCCTTATTTCAATCAATACAACACACCAATGTCAGGAATAAACACGTTCTTGTATAGCTGCTAATAAGGTCCCAGAGTGAGGGGGTATTCCCAATTTATTTCCTTTACATAGGCTCGAACTATTTTAATGGGGGGTCAAATACATCGGCAAACCGAAGCAAGAACGAGGAAAGGGGAAATTCTAAAATCATAAATCCAATATCAAGGCAATTCACAGCAACACGAATTGAGACAGTATGACAAAGACAAAACAAATAAGCAGAAATGAACAAGAACGCCACAAAACTAAAGCACTAGCAGTGTTAACCCCTATTAAAACTGAGGTATCATCAGGTGCTCCGGAAGGGTAAGCATGATCTGCTCCGCGCGTGGCACCCGTCACACTGCCAGTGAAAAGTCTGGTTTTGTCACAGTCGGTGTTAGTCAGTCCGGTAACAAACTCTGGATCTACCCAAAGATATCTGTTTTCATCTGTGAAACAGAAACATTGTAATGGTCTGTCAAATCGTGGTGACGACCGTAAAACTTCTGTAGTGACAATTGCAACAGTGACTGAACATCCCCTTGAAGTTTTTGAGACAGTAATTTCGATCTGTTGACAAAATCGCTGTACAAACTACAGACACGGCGATAGCGAATGGGTTGTGAAATGTACACGCCTTATGCCGGAGAAGTGGAAATATTACTGCTCGAAAACGGGAAGTTCACTATTGGAAAGTCGAAATCATCACGCTTGTCGTAAAGTTTTGTTTTCAGACGTCCAGAGTTGTCAATGTAGAGGTATAGCTCCAGGTATGTTGCTGCTGATGGTGTATCAGTGGTCTCTTCAATTTCGAGTTCATTTTCATAAAATGAAGGTTAAATTTGAAAAAGAAAGGAAATGGGATAAATGTCAAGGAGACAACATCCCATATCCAGGTTAAAACGACCAAAAATAAATGTTTGATTTTGGTATTTTTAAGGCTTCAGATATTTTCAGGTATATTTGGGGGTTGTAAAAAATCAGTACTTTCCAGGGGTGTAAAAATATGTAGTATTTTTAGGACCTCAAATACAGGAGTGATGAAACTTCATATCATTTTTATTTTATTTATGGAAAATTCTCTGGTAAGTATTTATATCCTGCCTCTAGTAAATTCCTGAGACGTCGATTGGTCAAACGACGTCACGTGCCGACAGTGTATATTCCATATCGGGTGACTGATTAATATACCGTCAGTGACCGCCATTACGCGGCGTCACTGTACGTTTTTAAACAGGGTTTTTGACAATTTACTGGACTCTGGGCAGGATATAAACATTACACAGGGGTAAAAAAATTCATGGTATTTTTGGGGGGTTGCATTTAATTGCCAGGTATTTTTTGGGTGCATTTTACCGGGTATTTTTGGGGGTACGATTTGACAAAATAGAATTTTGGGGGTGCTATAAAATTTTCTGAGCCTATATAGCGATTAGATTTGAGAGTAATCCTCCTGTGCCTAGTCCTTTTGAATTTGATTCAATAATATACATGTCAAAGCTACTGCAAAGTTTATCATTTACAATATTTTTTGTGCTACATTTCATTCTATCAATATGACAAAAGAGTATGACGCTCTCTCAAGATAAAACCAAGTACATATATATACCTTGATTTTAAAATCCCGGGCCAGCCTAGTAATGTATAAAAAGACAAGCGGCCAAGATATATTCAAGCTAGAAACTCACGATTGACAATGTAGGGCGAATTAGAAATTCTTGGTGCATGAATACAAATTTGATGGGATGGGCAACGTAAGAGGGAATGAAACTGTTAGGTATAAGTTCGGGTGGCTTAAAATAAAAAGATGGCTTTTTTATCATTTGTTCGGAAAAGAGCCAGAGATTTTGACCTTTTGATATAGTCTACATTGTAAATAGGGAGAAAATAACATTTAATTACTTTTGATGTGTATAAAACGATAGATTTTGATGAAAATATATGAAAAAGTATGCTAAAGAATTCACTTTGAAAATATGGAATAAAATTAAAGGGTCACCGGTCATATCTTTTTGGGAAAAAATCATAAAAATGTGATTTTCCTATTATTTATTTCCCAATAAATATTTATTTTCATAAGATGCGCAAGCTGTGGGCCTGACAAGTTCTTCATTTCCCATTAATTATTTATCTATAAACTACACTGGATGAAATCGTCGATTTACAAAGGGATGCAAATGTAATGGAAATGCCTTCAAAGGCCGAACTTTCTATTCGGACGATATTCTAGGATGAATTACAATATACAACATTCAGCCATTTTACGTTTATTCTAGACTACGTATTTCCGCCCAAGCCGACGTCACAGACCGACGGACGTCGACAATAGGTTTGTACAATAATATGAACGTAACGTTCCCGCGATAATCCCAACATTCTGGGGGCCGTGAAAAGTGATATATTACAAATAATAAATGACTTTGCAGAACGTTCTTAAAATAAAATTACTGTCTCTCTAGTTCAAAACGAATCATGCGTTGTGTAAATAGAAAAAAAATGAATTTAATGTCTCTCTCGTTAATTATCAAATGAACCAAATAAAAGTTTATCATTATAAATTATCGTCTTCATCTGTCAATTGTAGATCCATGCCATTGTTACTCGTCTGATTCATCATCATCTGATATCGAGTCATTTACCCATTGTCGAATCTGTTCACGTGCTTTCGTGTACGCTTTACGCGGTGTCCGTACTTCCGTGAATGTATTTCCTGCTTGACAACTTGCATTACTTTTTGAATTTTCAAATTCAAATTCACTTACTGTCACTTCAAATGGGTACAGTTACATAATCGGTCGCGAAGTTTCTCCAGTTTTAGTTCTCACCTTAGCTGTACGCACAAGTCCATTTTTCCCATACAGCCGGTGACAACTCCAATCTTCCAATTAATTCGTGGCGAATCGTCATGAATCTGAACAATATCTCCTGTTTTATCGACTGTTCATTATTTCCTTTCGTTCTGTGATATTCCCGGAGTAAAGTTAAATATTCAAATCTCCACCGTTTCCAGAAATCGCCTGTTATCTTAATTTGTTTTTGCACAGTTTTGTTGATTTCGTAATGTCCCATGAAAGTTGGATCAATCGTGTCTTGGATACGGTACTGTTGTGATTCATCTTCCATATAACATATGCGCAGGTGTTAAAGCTTCGGTGTCCTTTATATCTGATGACGGATACGTTAGTGGTCTATCTTTGAGAATTGATTCATTTTCAGTTATGACAGTTCTGAGGGTTTCCATACAAATCTGGGATCTTCCGATCACCTTTTTCAAACTAGTTTTGGTCAACGCTATAAGTCGTTCCCAAAAACCCCCATACCAAGGGGCACGCCTCGGTATGAATTTCCAATCAATACCCCTTGAAGATAATGCCTCTGATATGGTTGTTGATTTGCACAAACGTTTCAGTTCCTCTGATCCTGTGTTTATTTGTGTGTGCTGTAAAAGGTTTATGTTTCGATGCCAAGTACACGAGAAAGAATTTAATGCAAAAGATGAGAGGTTGAAAGAAATGTTAAAAGGAGAGCAGCATATTGTGTGTAAAACGTGTAACTCTTATGTGTGTAAGCAATGATAAATAATTTAATAATGTATAAAGCTCTTTTTGAAGAATTAAATACGCTAGAACAACATTTAATTTCTCCAGTTTTACTATTTTACAAAATTGTGATTTTACCTAAGAGTGATCAGCGAGCTGTACATGGTCCAGTTGTAGAATCCGACATGACAAAAATAACGAAAATTATTGATTTGAGCATACAAATACATCATGAGCCACCACACCCTTGTCAATCAAACAAGCAGTTTTCTATCCAAGGGATATTTCATAAAAACCATTATCCGATTTATATCATCCACTTATGTTTATAAAGTCCCCTCGTGTTTTCTCGTTCCTATCAGAGACATTTACGTTTATATGTCTCTGTTCCTATGTTCAGTTTAAAAACTCGATAACCATATATTTCGCACATGCACAAATGGTATCGGAATATGAGTCCGGACACCCGTGTCTGCGCTCCTCGGATGTCCTCACTAAACGGCCATCACGATTAACATACAACATGCAAAGTAACGGGAAATCGAGAGGCACCTGTAATAAATCTCTGTTATTGAATTTACTGTTAATTTCAAATCTTATTAAGTGTTACAGTCTTATTCTATATACATTTAACTTTCTGGTGATATAAACATTTTGGAAAAATTTTATTTCCTTCTGGTGTCTCCGATTTTTCAAAGTTCAAGTACGAAATTCAACCAGTTTTGCAGTAGTAACTAACCAAAAATCATGAAAAAAGGAAAGGGGTAGTCTTTTTTTAAAAAATCATAACTCTATAAATATTAAATTCACACCCTATTAAGTGTTAGCATGAAATTTGTCTTTGACGCGTATTTTGATATTAAAAAATAAATTTTCAGTTAAGGATTTTTTGGTGTCTCCGATGATTTGAAAACATCTGACTTTTGTTGTATTCAAACTGGCTTTGTAATGTACATGTACATATGCCTTTGAGAAATCAAGGATGACAATGGTAAATCGTACAATGTATAAAATGCACAAGTATTAAGAATTAAGATGGATTTTACATTTCAGCTACATTTTGTTTCATTTGTTAAATTTGAAATTTTTAATTTTCAAATTGCAAAAATATTTTGATATTGATGCCGTATGTTTGGTTTAAAAATGAGCCTAACTTTTTTATGTTTTTTATCAAAAATAAACTAATATGCCGAAAATTGTTTTAGAAGTTCAGATAATTTCATAATTAAAAAGTTATACAAAATTAAAGAATAAATAAATAAATAAATAAAATAAAAAATAGAAAACAAAACAAACAAAGCATTTTAAGTTTTTTCGCCTGTTAATTTTTTTATTGTGAATTTTGAATAAAAAAAGGTATGAATTAAATAATTATATATCATAAAAATTATGACATTTGAAATGAAAATAAAAAAAAATTATGTTTGATTATACAACTGAATGATAACGAATATATTTTTTTCTCACATACGTACCAATATTTACTTTTGCCATAGCTCATGCTGTGACATTGCGTTATCTCATATTTATCTTTAATGAAGCAACATAATATAACCACTGGTCTGATAAGAATTTCGTTTTGATGTAAAAAGGGGGGTTCTGGGTCAAGGTTTAATATCATTTTCTTGAAAAAGTATGCTGACTTTTTCACACTTATCACCCTTACATTGACATTAAAATGAGTCTTAGGGTTGGAAAGTATGAGTTGTTTACTTTCTTTTATTCCCTAAATATTCGGTTCGATAAAAAGTCCCAAACAACATTTAAGCGTAGAAATTCTACACGCAAGTAGGATCTCACTTCATTAAGGCAGATTGCTTCAAACTGTATATGCATACAGTAAAGGCTGTCAATAGTACATACAGTACGGAATGCCTATTGTACCCGTAAGCCCTGTTCTGCATAAAGTCAAGATAGAATTAGTCATCTTTTCTGTCTATTTTCTGGTATATGCAGATTACTGCCAACTAAGCAAGTAGGAGAATTTAAAATCATTTGATACTGTAAGGGATGTCATTTTATATGTATTGAGGAATGCCATTTGTATTAAAGCTCTTTTGGCCTAAAATCGCTCAGGATGTAAGTTCTTCCAATTGAAGTAATTGAAGAGCTTAGGGCTGTCGGTTGTACAAGCACCTAGGTCTGCTAATCATAAATGCATTGAAGAATGAAAAATGAAGGAGGAAAGGAATGTCATTTGCATGTACCCAATTTAACATGAAGTATGCACTGACAATCAGCGTTATTTAGGGATCATAGTGGTGGCTGACATCTTATAATGATATCTGCTGGCATATTAACTGTTAATGTCCATTTTGTTGTCTATGTATATCTTCGGAACTTTGCAGCATACTAACAAATAAACAGGCAAAAGGGAATGCCGATCATTGTAAAGTGAGAAATGGCATATGTACAGAGAGTGTGGGGCTGTTCAAGAAGATAGGTCTACCAGTGGTCTGACATGTAGTACTGCCAGTTGTACTCATCAGCGGTTGACGTCTAAATATCGATCTATCGATCTGCAAATTACACTAATTATTTATGCTTGTCAACAAATTTGAAATATTTTTTCAGGGAATGGTTGAAGGTCAGTTTTCAATATCTAGTCGTATGCTCTAAACGGCTACCAAACGCAGCTTAACAAGCTCGATTTCAATTAAGTTATCTGTAACACAGGAATAGTTTGTATTTGTCCAACTGTGTCATATTTATGAGAAAAAAAATGATGCGAGTAGAAGAATTATACCGAAGCAACCACAAAAGAAAACATAAATGTCAATATGAAGATCACTAAAGAACAGAACATACTCCAAACGCCACAAAATAAAGCACCCAAAAGTGACAATGTGAACCCCTAAAACATGAGTGTCGCCATGTGTTCCAGGCGGGAAAGCATGAACTGATCTAAACATTAAGTAATAACCCGGGGATCTATTGAAAGATATCCATCTTCTATGTGATATAGACACATTGAAACGACCACAAAGCAGTTTTAAGCGACAATAGTTACAGTGGTTGAACACAACCCTGGCTAACAAGCTTAAAAATACTTTGTTTTGGGTCGTTTAAACCTGGAGATGGGATGTTGTCTCCTTGACATTTACTCCATTTCCTTTCTTTTTCATAATCTTGCTCTTGCTGAAATCTCGCTATGAAATGTAGACTATATATGATGGAGTTGTGGGTATATAACTACTCAAATGACTAAATACATAAGTTACTGTATGAAGGTTCACGATTGGAAGTCAGAAAATTGGTCTATCTACTTAAGGAATGAGACGACAGTTTCAGAAAACTGAATTATCGT
>MJUU01000004.1:268011-291410 GCA_002080025.1 Modiolus philippinarum | reverse complement strand
AACAATAAATGAGAAATGTTACATACATCAGTAAGACCATTATATGAATGTGACAGAAATTCTGTAAGATCATTAAGAAAAATTGAAAACAACAGAGGAGAAAGATTTTCTCCCTGTCTTACTCCCACATTAGAAGCAAAATATTCTGAAAAACTAGTACCATTTCTTACACATGACTTTGCATTTTCATACAAATTCTGTATTACTTTAAGAATTTTGCCATCAATACCATTTCGTAACAATTTTTGCCATAGCAACACTCTATTTACAGAGTCAAATGCTTTACGATAGTCTATAAAAGCACAATACACTTTTCTTCTTCTAAATAAGTATAAATCAATGAGACATTTCAAATTAAAAATGTGATCAACAGTACCATAACCTTTTCTAAATCCAGCTTGTTCTTCACACAACAAGCCTAAACATTCAAGATAATTGAACAATCTGTTATTTAGAATACAAGTAAATAATTTGCCAAAACAACTTAAAATTGTTATACCTCTATAATTATCTGCATTTGCAGGATCTCCCTTATTTTTTGTATATAGGACAAATATAACCTTTGGACCAGCTATCTGGTACAATACCACTTTCAAATACAATATTAAATATACGAACATATAAAGGAAGTAGTTTATCAGCAGCATGCTTCAAAAATTCATTAAGTATCATATCTTTACTACAAGCTTTATCATTTTTCAATGATTTTATTGCACCAATTACTTCGTTATCACTAATAGGCTCATTTATAACAGTATTATATTCAGTAATATTTTCAGGTAGAACTATATCAACATCATTTACAACATTATTCAAATTTTTAAAATGTTAAAAAAATACATTCATAGCAACTTTTTGT
Source organism: Modiolus philippinarum (assembly GCA_002080025.1). NCBI lineage: Eukaryota > Metazoa > Mollusca > Bivalvia > Mytilida > Modiolidae > Modiolus > Modiolus philippinarum. The sequence continues at coordinate 290,551 of MJUU01000004.1, read as the reverse complement.
TCTGTAGTTTTAACTTTTTCACAATATCTATTCAATAAAGACCAATATGATTTAGGATCAGAAGTACGCAGACCTGTAAGTTTAGTAATAAATGCTTTCTGGTACTCACTAAATTGTAGCTATCGGACGATAGTTAGAAGGAAGGGATTTATCTCCCTTTTTGAAACAAGGCATTCCAAAAATTAGGAAATATTCCAACTGATAAAGATTTATTAAATAGTATATATAACGGAACTGAGATGCTATCAGCTGTTAATTTCAACATATGATGACTGATACCATCATGCCCTGTAGCCTTTCCCAATTTCAGGACTTTCAAAACGTCTTTAACATCATTTCTAGTAATTATTATATTAAGGATTTATCAGTTCTCATTGCAAATCTAGGGATTCCTTGATTTGCGTCATTAATAGTGGATATGAAACTGAAATATCTGTTTAAAAGATCAGACTTGGCATCGTCACTAACAATAAGTTCATTTATGTTTTGATCGTACAGAGCTGGAATTTGTGTAAATGAACCAGATCCTTTCATAATTTTTTTCACTAAACCAAAAATGTTTTTGGGCTAGAACTGGCATCCAGCATACTATCTACACCAAGAAAAACTGTTCCTTTGCATATTTGATCATATTAGACACTTTATTCCGTTGTCTTTTATAATTTTGTATAGCTATCTCCGTTTTGTTTTTGATAGCTTTATTATGTAAACGATCACGTTTTCTTATCTCAGTACGCAGCTCTGATCCAAACCATGGTTTATCGTTAGGACGAATAGTGACCTCCTTCGCGGGTATGTGTTAATGTCCATAATGTTTTATGAAAAATTTTCGCACATACGGTCGATATATTACTGCCATAAACATCATAGACAGACAAAATTGGAGGCGAGAAATACACCTTCTCTTCTGTCACTTCAGAATGGAAAATTCCATTTTCTGTTATATTAGAATCGAAATAATTCATGGAAGGTATATGATTATTGTCATTTAACCATGGGCTTGGCCTTTATATTCGTCCATGGTTAAATATACCTGCCATGAATTATTTCTTAAACAAAGAGCAACTTGCACAGAAAGTAATGAAAAGGTCATCAGAAAAAAAAGAAAACAAAATAAAAGAGTAAACATTTGAGTGAATTTCAAAAGAAAATGAAATTTGAAAGGATTTCATCAACTTTGTTCGAGTTCATATTGTACGGGGTGTATAATTTGCATGTTGTATATCAATAAAATCCGGGAAACTGGTTCCTTGTTTTGAAAACTTTACTCGGACAATTTCTTGGTGAGGAATGCCTGCATAGAAATCTCATGGACATTTGATCCACAATGTATTCACTTATATTTTGTTGATGCGATATTTCAATGAAGTGCTTATTCTGAAAATACAGTCTAATTTAAAACCCAACTTAAAAGTTACCAGTATCTAAACGTCACAGTGACCGTCGGCCAATCATTAGCGTTGTAAGAATTTTCTTCAGTGTGACCTTACAATCAGTCCTTTCCGTCGCAACACGCCAGAGAACGGTAAGAATGACAGATGCCGGTTGAATAAATAATACAAACTATCAATGAAAATGACATGATTTATCATATATCTCTAATTAAAACCATCTTTCACGTGTTTTAACAGGACTTGAAGATGGAAGCCATATCCAAATTGGTTAAAAGTAACCCGTTTAGCAGTCCTTTTAACCAGGCAAAATGCGAAGGCTTAAGAGTGAATGAAACGAGAACGATTGCTGCTGCAGCAGCTGATGGTATGCCCATTATTCTTTAAGTAGATATTGCAAAGCATAATATCATTTGAATCACTGTACATGATTTAAACAGATTCAGAATGGTAGATTTAAGTACAATTCTCAATCCAAATGACACTTGGTCAATTCAAGGGCATTTTGAACAATGATCCACAAACAAGGGGTAACATTCTATTTAACTGTTAACAAATTGGTAATCTTCCTGTTTGATCCAAGTGGTTTGATAATCTCAAAAAATATATTACATTTTTTAATTTGACAGCATTCAAATTAACCAATGTTAACCCATACTTTGTTTTCCTTGATAGAATGACCTGACATTTACTTTAGGGGACCTAATCCCTTTTGGGATTCGAAGCCAGAGATGTTTTTTTGATATTGCCTGCCTCCGAATTCCTTTATCAACCATGTATAATTCTATTCGGGAAATTTTTATCAAGTACCCCCACCTCGTTCCGGATAAAATAACGTTTGAGGTTGGAACCGTACAATATCAGCGATTGTGGAATCAAAGGAGGACATATTTTCCTTCAAGAATCCGTAAAAATATTGAATTGGACTTGCCTGGTATGGAAGTTACAGCTCCTTCTTTCCGATTGTCGCTTCGAGATGCCTTCGTTTACGCCATTTTGTTGTTTTGAAGGTTTGATCACGTGATCAACAGAACGTGCTATAGACTTTTTCGTGGTAAATTTTTGGCTCTTTGTGCATTGCAGAGAAGAGAAAAATTTACCACGAAAAAGACTATAGCGCGCGCCTGTCTAAAAATATCGATCACGTGACCGCACTTCTGAACAACAAAATGGCGTAATCGAAGGCATCTCGAAGCGACAATCGGAAAGAAGGAGCTGTAACTTCCATACCAGGCAAGTCCAATTCAATATTTTTACGGATTCTTGAAGGAAAATATGTCCTCCTTTGATTCCACAATCGCTGATATTGTACGGTTCCAACCTCAAACGTTATTTTATCCGGAACGAGGTGGGGGTACTTGATAAAAATTTCCCGAATAGAATTATACATGGTTGATAAGGGATTCGGAGGCAGGCAATATCAAAAAAACATCTCTGGCTTCGAGTCTCAAAAGGGATTATAGGGGACCCACTACTCTAGGTTAGTGATTTGTTGCATTTACATCTATTACAGTAAGCTTTGGTAAGGGTTAAGGTTGTAGTTGAGGAATAGTTTACAGAATACAGAATTTTATTTGCCAAGTTTATGTCCTGTGGTTAGGGTTATACTAAGTAGACTGAATTATGTGTTGTTTATAAAGCCACATATATGTACTTTTATATTTCTATATTCATCTTTTACTGATCTGACTTTTTTTTTATTGCTTTGTGATGACAGAACAATCTCTTTTTTAAAATCGTGAGATCGCTTCCAATTTGGATGCGGTGGAATTTCGGCTGGGTATCGCCTGTGCATGTGTACACCTACCGGAAGAAATCGGAACTATTTTCCTTCAATTTTAACAAAGTTTCAAGTGCCGAAGATATGAAATATGCCATCTATGCCTCCATTTAAAAGTTAAAGCGTATCTCTTCACATTGACCTGGTGCCATTTTGAATATTGAAAATGTCACGTGATTAAATTAAGTTCAAATCGTACACGGAAAAGACACGAGTTTTAACCATATCTTTTCCGGTCAAATGTACGGAACTCAAGAGAAAATACCCGAATTCGGTTCAGGTGTTACTTTTATCACATGACATTTTCAATATTCAAAATGGCACCAGGTCAATATGAAGAGTTGTGCTTGAACTTTGAATGGAGGCATAGAAGGGATATTTCATATCTTCAGCACTTGAAACTTTGTTAAAATTGAAGGAAAATAGTTCCGATTTCTTCCGGTAGGTGTTTTTAGTTCGCCTCAACGAATTTGAGGGGGACTATTGGAGTACCCCCGGCGTCTACGTCTATGTCTACGTCTACGTCTGCGTCCGCATTTGGACATATATCTCTGCAACTATGCATGGTAGAGTCATCAAACTTTGTATGCAGGTGCATCTTGGGTTGACTCACAGCCTCCATGAAAATTTGGTCTCTCCGACCTATATTTTCCGCTTGATTGGCTTTCATTCAAATTTACGTTCAAGTTCATATCTCAGTCAGTATACATGATAGGATCAACTAACCTTGCATATGCATGCATCTCTGATGGTAGGTCAGCATCCAGGCAAAATAAGGTCCCTTTGACCTATATTTTATGCTTGATTGATTTACATTCAAGTTTTCGGACGAGTTCAGATCTCAGTCACTATACATGGTAGGATCATGTAACCTTGCATATACATGCATCTCTGATGGTAGGTCAGCATCCAGGCAAAATTAGGTCCCTTTGATCTATATTTTATGCTTGATTGATTTACATTCAAGTTTTTGGACAAGTTAAGATCTCAGTCACTATACATGGTAGGATCATGTAACCTTACATATGTATGCATCTTTGATGGTAGGTCAGCATCCAGGCAAAATTAGGTGACTTTGACCTATATTTTATGCTTGATCGATTTACATTCAAGTTTTGGATGAGTTCAGATCTCAGTCACTATACATGGTAGGATCATGTAACCTTGCATATGCATGCATCTCTGATGGTAGGTCAGCATCCAGGCAAAATTAGGTCACTTTGACCTATATTTTATGCTTGAGTTGATTGATTTACATTTAAGTTTTCGGACGAGATCAGATCTCAGTCACTATACATGGTAGGATCATGTAACCTTGCATATGCATGCATCTCTGATGGTAGGTCAGCATCCAGGCAAAATTAGGTCACTTTGACCTATATTTTACGCTTGATTGATTTACATTCAAGTTTTTTGACGAGTTCAGATCTCAGTCACTATACATGGTAGGATCATGTAACCTTACACATCTATGCATCTCTGATGGTAGGTCAGCATCCAGGCAAAATAAGGTCACTTTGACCTATATTTTACGCTTGATTGATTTACATTCAAGTTTTTGGACGAGTTCAGATTTCAGTCACTATACATGGTAGGATCATTTTACCTTGCATATGCATGCATCTCTGATGTTAGGTCAGCATCCAGGCAAAATTAGGTCACTTTGACATATATGTTACACTTGATTGATTTGCATTCAAGTTTTTTTTATGAGTTCAGATCTCAGTCACTCTACATGGTAGGATCATGTAACCTTACATATGCATGCATCTTGGATGGTAGATCAGCATCCCGGCGAAATTGGGTTACTCTGACAATGTGCCATAACGAGGCGAACTCTGTAATCGTTGATTACCTATGTTTATACATGCACAGGCGATGCCCAGTGGAAATTCCACCGCATCCAAAGTGGAAGCGATCTCACGATTTTAAATAACGGAACGATCTGTCATCACAAAGCAATATAAAAGTAAAAATAAAAAGTCAGATCAGTAAAAGATGAATATAGAATGATAAAAGTAGCTTTGTAAACGACAGATAATTCGGTCTAGGGTTATAGTAGCCTATCTAGGACAGCCGTCCACTAAAGTAAACTAAGGCCCATGGAATAGCCTTCAGGTGTGAGCTATCATATAAAATCAGAATAATTTAGTATGAAATAAAATTTTGCAGATCAACAGATTAGTAAAGATAAAGATAATTTTATCGACCCAATCAAAGGGCCCATGACGGGCATATACAATCAAAATAACATACACATTCATAATTCATTCATCATAAAACATTTGCACCTTTCACACTGATCAAAATTAAAAAGTAAAAAGGAATAGTTCTCAAATCATGGCATGAATCCTAAACTGAGTAAACAATTTTTATCAACACCTTGACATATTCCAGAAATCTGGAAATAATGTCTTTGGATTCAAAATACATTGTCTCATCGAAACAAATAATCCTTCTATAATATCCATAAATTTCAACAGGTTGGAATCATTAAAGTAAATAAGTTATTATCATTTTAAAGACTGGGTTAACAAATTCAACATTCTGCTTCCAATGATATCAAACCAGACCTGTCAAGTTTTTAAAATTGCTTTGCGTCATATTTGGAAACTGCTTAAATTGTCAAAGATTAAAGGAATTTGCCTAAAATTTGGATAAGCTTCATTTTAGTCTCGCACAGATCAAGTTAGGCGTCAGACTTGACAGGTATGTCAAACAAATAATTTATGTCGACCTCATTTATCCACAAAAACTGAAACTTGATAAAGCAAACAATGATTCTCAATACTGCTCTTATCTTGATATACATTTTTAACCCATCATCCTTGACTTTGGTAAAATTAAAACTAAAATGTATGATGAAAGGGATGTTTTTTATTTCACTCTGACTCAGTGTTACTAATATATGACATCTCTTTTTTACTGAAATGTTGTTAAAAAAAAAGGTAAAAAAATTGATAGAAATTCAGAAAACCTGGGATGTAAATTGCATTCTTTACATAAAAGGGGTATTGATTCTATTGACAGTTTATATTCTGCATGATTATGTTAAATTGGCTATGGGATCGAATGACCTGAAGATTTTACAGGTATACCAGTCCAGGCATTTCCTAAACTTATAATATTACATTTTTCAACGATAATACAGGATTATGTGATGGGTTATATTACAGAAATCTGTAATGATTTATTGCCATATTATTTTATTTGGTAATATATTAAAAAAAAATCTGTAGTTTTGTAATAAGGCCACACCAAATTAATTAGTAGTTCTTTGGAAATCCCGCTCCTAAATTAGCAAAATCAAAATTAAATATAAAAATTATTTTCCCGCTCCTAAATTTCCATAATCAAAATAAAAAAATAAAAATAAAAATCCCGCACGTTAAAATCAACCAAAAATTTTCACGAATTCGATTCAGAAATTATTAAAAAATGAATCTGTGTCATTTATGTGCTTCATAAAAGGGAAAAGGCATTGTAGTTAAGCGTTATTTTGATTCAGATGAAATGGCCGTGGAACGGAGAGTAATAATCTGCCAACTGACTTTTATGAATAGTCGTGGAATCATTCAAGCCCTCTTGTCTTATTCTCTCTCCGAAAACACTTGAGTGGTATTTAAAATCTTATAACGACTTGGTTACAGCGTGACATTTCCATTGTTTTCAACACTCGTTGAATTCATGTTTTGTACCAATCATTTTTTCTCTATGACTTGCGTAAATAAATAACAGTTTGTGTACAGATTACTCCTAAAACATAGGCTTTCGTTTGTTGTTAAATCTTTAATACTTGGACATTGATATGCACAACACGAATAAAATTTGTACAACAAAACCGAAAGTTGTTTTAGGGCCCGGTTTTAGGGCTAGTGTAAAGTTAACTTTAAAATCTGATGTAAAAAATTATTACAGAGTTTTGAAATAATGAACAAAACAAACACAACAATGTGGGAAAGCCAAGTAAGGTGCACTTAAAAGGTTGATGGTTCTTGTCTGTTCAATAGGTGGAAGAGTATGAATATGAATCTGGCCAGAGACCAAGCGATGAATCTGATGTTAAAATTGCATATACATCAGTCATTTCAGTTTAAATACTACTTTACTACTGACACAAAAAAAAACTTGTTCAATTTACCTGAATAATTTTACTTACTATATTAAGATATGGAGTAAATCTACACAAGACAAAACCTGCTTGCATACAGTACACCTTAATCATTGCTGTTCTTTGTATGGAGGTTACATTTAGGACTTGAACATTTATGGTGGAATATTTCTAAGACCTCATAAAAATTATCAAATGAAATCTTCATGGTTCTAGCACCAGTTTAAGATAATGAATGCCAGATATTGGGCAACTCAGTAAGCTGAACATATGTGATTATCATTTTTGAATCTGCTAGTCTGTTTTTTGCCTGAGTTCTACTTACATCTTAAATGATTTCTAATGATCATTTACATGAAAATGAAATAACTCTTTTAATACACAGTTCTTTGTTAGACTAGGTAGTGATAAATATGCACACTGAAAAGTGTACTGCTGAACATCATAAATGTATACAGTTGTGGCTATAGCTATCATGCAACAGACATTACAGAAGGTCGGAGTGTGAAATAGTTGTTGTTGAGCAAAGCAATTACAAAACTTTTTTAGTTTATACAAGGGAATGTGTTGTATTGAATGATTAGACACAATTATTATTAGTTTTAAATGTCCTTTTAAGTCTGTAGGTTTAATGTAAGCCGTTATGCAGGTTCAAATGCACATACTAGTATTTGAAATAATATTAAAAACCAGTCAAGAAAATTTTTAAAAAATATTTCGCTCGCTCTTAAATTCAAGAATATTTGAGGCGAAAAATTTAAAATTAAAAAAAATTTGCTCGCTCGCCCCAATTTTTTTGGCCAAAATCTCGAAGAACTGCTAATTAATTTGGTGTGGCCTAAGAATAAATGTTTATTTCAGAATCTTCAGAATTAATTTTTAGCTCGCTGGGACGAATGTCCGGAGAGCTATTGTCATCACCCTGGCGTCGGCGTCGGCGTCTGCAAAGCTTTAACCTGGCTTGTGGAATGGAAATCTGAAGAACTAGGATGTTGATATTTGGTATGTTGCATCCTTGTGATGAGAGCCTTCTTTTGGTACCATACTTGTAGACATTTTGACCTTGACCTTGCCCTTAGGGCAATTTTTAAAAAACTTTAACCATGCCTCTAGAAGGTAGGCTTTTAGTGGTAGGGTGTTCATATTTGGTATGTAACTTCCTAATTATGATGAGAGCTTTCTAGTGGTGCCATATTTGTAGACATTTTGACCTTGACCTTGCCCTTAGGGCAATTTTTAAAAAACTTTAACCTTGCCTCTAGAAGGTAGGCTTTTAGTGGTAAGGAGTTCATATTTGGTATGTAACTTCCTTATGAGGAGAGCTTTCTAAAGGTACCATATTTGTAGACATTTTGACCTTGACCTTGCCCTGAGGGCAATTTTTTAAAAACTTTAACTTCACTTCTAGAATTAAGTTGCTTAGTGGTAGGGTGTTCATATTTGGTATGTGACGTTCTTTTGATGAGAGCTTTCTAATGGTACCATATTTGTAGACATTTTGACCTTGACCTTGCCCTGAGGGCAATTTTTTAAAAACTTTTAATTTTGCTTCTAGAATTAAGTTGTTTAGTGATAGGGTGTTTAAATTTGATATGTAACTTTCTTGTGAAGAAAGCTTTTTATTACTTTCGAATTTATTGTGCATTGAAGTTACTGGAATCCCCGGCAAGCTGTGTTGTCTTCTGACAACTCTTGTTGTATTTCAAACATTAATATATACTTAATCCTGTTAAAGAGATTATTAGATAAAAATCTGACAGACACAAAGCCAATTAAATATCCATTACTTCTCTGGGTAAAAATTTTTAGTAGGTCAACAATAATTTTTCAAGATGTGCAAAACAAATACAGTACAAACAGAGGCATTCAGTTGAAAATCACTCAAATCCGACGTCTGTGAATTGTGTGTGTAACGGGGTGAATGTCCGACAACAAACCCGACATTCACCGACATTAACGGATGTCTGAGAAACTGATAAACAGAGGATTAACTCACCTGCTGTTGTTAATTGTACTTGTGAACATTTATCTTCTTGTGTATACGAAGTAATTATCTCTAAGTGCAGTTAATTATTTTGGAAAAGCTTGCTTTTCATATTTCAAATAGTCGGAATATCGAGATGATATTTTTAAAAAATATTATGCGTATGGCAGAAAATAACTTATAATTGGTATGAACATCGTGAATTATATGTGACTCTCAGAACTCAAAGTTGTTAAAAGATCATATTATATAAAATAATTTGTTACTAATTAAATAATTTGCACGAATAACAGCCTGAAAATTGCGTAATTTGGTTTTGTTAGGTCAAGGTTAATCTTAGTGATTGACGACCTATAAATAGCACGCTATTAATAACTTTGAATTAAAAAAATCACACGAAAAAATAGCTTCAGAGAAAATCAATATTCGCATATCCTTGCAGTGGATATTTCAGTGAATATTCAGTTCCAAGAATTACCTAACATTCCATAAAGGCTGCCTTCCGTAAAAGCATAAGTTTGTTATTTTTATCACGATGTCACGCTCAACAGACGGCGAACTTTTCTCATTTTCAGTTTTATGCTAGACATCTTCATAAAAGTGTTTTATCCGAAAGAAGCTTCCAATAGTATAAAAGTTCCTTTTTGCTGACATAACAATTTAATTCTGAAATGCCTTGGCGAATTTTGGAAGAGACCACGTCTTTGGCTCCTATTTTTGTCACAAACAATACGTGCGAGCCTTTTTTTAAGGGGAATCCGCTAAACTGTATTTTGATTGGTCATAAAAATAGAAATTCCATGCTTCAATTTCGTGCAACCCGAACATTCTAGCATGTCAGTATGAGCTTACGTTTTGAAATTAGACGTGTTTTAACCCACTTTTCTCGGTCAAATGGACATGAGGAGATATTTTTACATAGGTATATGTTTCGTTGAAGCCATCCAATCGTCTTTTTTTATTCGTGGCATTGATTAATACGTTAGGAAATACAATTTTGAAAGGGAAGTCACATGAAACCCGGTTGTCATTGAGTTCATTATTTCCTCTTGATATTAGCCTAAAACTTTTGAAGAGACAATTAGGACACTAAAACTCCGACAATTCTGGTGGAAGTCTGACTTTCACTGGCATTCATCAGTTGACCCAACATCAAAGAAAATTACTGACGATTTTTTTGGTGAAATTTTTCCGATAATTTTGCCGGACAAACCCCGACAAAACCTGTGAATTCTGGGGTGACAAGGGTGAAAATTGTCGGACCCGAGTGATTTTTGTCTCGCCCGCGACAAAAGTCGCGAAAGCGAGACATAGGCGTGCAAAGTATGACGGCGACGGCGGCGTAAACTCAAGTTTTAATACAGAAGCCATTGATGTAGGAACTTTATATTTGGTCCATATGTAGCTTACGGCGACCCCTATCTGTCGGACCCAAAATCATGTGACCTTGACCTATATTTCACGGTCCAGTGACCAGGTTAAGTTTTTTTGCTTAAGTCCATTTCTCAATAACTAGAAGCTAGAAGTCAATGATATTTGGTATATAGCTTGGTCTTGGTTAGTACATGTCCGTCTGCCATATGGCTATTGACCTTGACCTCTATTTCACAGTCCAGTGACCAGGTTAAGTTTTTTTGCTTAAGTCTGTTTTTCAATAACTAGAAGCTAGAAGTCAATGATATTTGGTATATAGCTTGGTCTTGATTAGTACATGTCCGTCTGCCATATGGCTTTTGACCTTGACCTCAATTTCATGGTCTAGTGAACAAAGTTGAGTGTTTCTGATTATAATAGTTTCTTAATTACTGTAAGTGGAATGGTAATAATATTTGGCTTGTAGGTTGCTCTTTAGTAGTTTTAGCGACAAGCAGGGACGGGCGAGACATCTATTAGGGTCCACTCTTGTTAACTAAATGCCTGTGTTTGTACTGTATACACTTTTTCTTCATCATTATCTTTCAGCGTGAGGCCTTGTTTATTAGCGAGTTGCATTGACGGGTTTTGTTATATAACAGTTTTCTGTTATAAACTTTGAAGATTACATAAAATTTATATTATTGTTTTTTGTAACATGAAATTCAAATTGATAAAGTTTCTTATGTTCAACAGTTTAGAAGAGTTGAGAATAATTTTTTTTCAAATGTAACATATAAAAGTATATTGTTCACATAGTTGAATTCTTAGGCAGGCTTTAATGTTTCAGAGAGGAATGACTCTTTTTGTTGTATTTTTTTTTCTTTTTTTTTTTTGTCTGTTATATAAAACATTAGTAGAAATGCATTATTACAAAATTGTGTAATATTACAGATTTTAGTAAATGCCTGGACTGTACAATGTATACTGCAGAGTTTTTTTTAAATTCGTCAGTCCTGCCGGACAAAGGGGGCAGAAAATTACAAGGTCTGTCAAAAACATTTGGAATACTGGTCCTGGTGCCCGACAAAACGAACAATGAAACAATCCTGTTTTGGAACTTTTCTCACAGATGCTTCCACTTTATTCAAAGAAGAACATTTCAAGATTGCATTGAATCCAAATACTGCTCATTACTATTAGCCTATTGATTAGGAAATAAGTTTATTAACTTTGATATGTTGCCATGGCTTGAACTTTGCAACTATTTAAGTATGTTTACTTGTTTATAATCTATTTTTTTACATGACTATAAACATTAATTTCTTTTGTTATCAGTTATGACAGTGTTATTTAGGTTATTGATGATAATATATATTTACTGTATTATTTCTACACTTGTAGAGGGCACTAGCTGTGAATTTGGATCCAGCAAATACTATGCTCTGTGTGGATTTGGTGGTATTTTGAGTTGTGGTATAACACACACAGCAGTAGTTCCCCTTGATTTGGTGAAATGTCGTATTCAAGTAGCACCAGAAAAATATGGCGGCATTATTAAAGGTTTCAGAGTTACTGTGAATGAAGGTGGTATGGTAGAATTATCAAAAGGATGGGCACCCACACTGATAGGTTACTCCATGCAAGGGCTGTGTAAATTTGGTTTTTATGAAGTCTTCAAGATATTTTATGGAAATCTTTTAGGAGAGGTAAGTTATGAAAGAATCAAATGGCTTATGAACATTGACATTCCACTATTATTTTGGACCGAATGTTTCAATATTATATTTCAGACAAAAGAGTTTTAAAAACAATGTTTGATTTTATAAATGAGAGAGAAAAACAATGTTGCGAGGTGGCTAGAAGTTCTGGTCCCTTATCAAAGTCACAATTCTACAAAATATTGTTTAATATAGTTATGATAAAGAAAAGAATGAAAAGGTGCAGCATGGTATACAAGAAATGTTAACGAGATGATATAGTGTCATATTTGGCATTTCTAAGGATTTGGTTACAATTTAGAGCTTTGTTATGTTTTATTTTTATTTCCCATTTGGTTAAAAGTAGTCACTTTAATTCAAAAATAGTAGTATACCCCTTTCTGAGATCAAATTTGCTAAGAGTTTTCAACATGTTGAACGTGATTGCCTGAAATTTAGCAATGTCTTTTTAAATTCATTGCAAATTTACACCTACTACATTTGTAACTGTGGTTGCATATATTAGTCTAGCGGTAGGACCGTGAAAAATAAAATTTAATGTACCCAAGAGCTACATGGCTATATTAGGTATCATTTGAAAGGGGAACATCTATTCTATTAGAAAAAGGATGCCGTAAAAGTTGGAAGTGGTCACGATTTGGCTTATCTGGGGTCAAAGGTCAAGGACAAGATTTTTTTCAATTTCAGCTTTAAACGAAAAACGGTGTAATTTTCATGGCATTTATCAAATATGTGTATATATATGCAAATACTTTAAAGAGCACACACGGTATTATATGTTAAATGAGTGATACGTTACCTATTACGTCAGTCGACGTCACGACGTAACGATTTTTGTAAATATTTGGGTGTAGCATTTCTAATGACATTTTTTTGTTCCATACAAAAATACAACTTGACAAAACACCATTTATTTCCATGTGGACATGAAATATAGTGCACTGTAAGTAACATTTGTAAGAACAAGGTCGATGGTAATGATATTTTTTGTTCTGTGTACCTATTAAGACTCGCTCTCGTCAATATCTGATATATGTGTATTTGTATTGTGACACAAATCTAAGCCTTGACAAGGACATAATTCCGTACAGGATAAATTCTGCTCAAAGCATACACAACCCACTTTGCATACATATCGTCCTTTACATGTACACACTAAATCCTGCAGAAAGTCAGAAGACATTTGCCCTTCGAAAAGAACTGGTTCAAGCCCAAACTTTCCATCTTTCCAACCATAATTTAGAGGAGATCCAACTGTCGGTTTAGCAATATGTGAATTCATCCATACCTTTGTTTGAAAAGAAGATCTACCTACATGTTGTTTAAACGTTTGTTCACACGGAGGGAGTCTCACCAAACTGGAATCTCTACCAGTCACCAATTTTACCCGAAGTTTATTGAGACAGCTATGAAACTGTTTCATCTTTCCCTTATTATCATAAAGTCTTGATATGAGTTTTCTGCTTACATCAACTGCGTCATCTGTGTCTAAATAACCTATCTGGTATAAGTCATTGAATTGTTCTGGTGATTCTTTGAGTATTTTCAAGACCGATTTCTTACCGATACCAAAGAAAGCAGACGTTGTATCGCATCCTGTAAGAGCATGTGCTGCTGGCAAGATTTTACAAACAACGGACCCAAGTGATGCACATAATTCATGTACAGGAATGTAACGTCTACAGTCTTTTTGGTTTGTGATCATTCCTGTTTGGAACCATAGCTCATTTGTACTTTTCATCTGAGAAAAATAATGAGCTAAAAGTACAAGTACATCAGTATCTGGTGACTTGACTATGATGCGACCTTGTACATTATTCTCCCTGTATGAACTGTCCGCATGCAATGCGTGTAAAATAATCCGTGTGTCTGCCTCTTCTTGGGAGCTTGCCAATTGACTGCAATCAATAACATTATTGTGGCTCACTATTTTTACCGCTTCGGGATTACCAAATGCCCCTGCAATAACGAGTTTTTCACCTTCTTTGAGAGAAATGGTTTGAGATGCATGTTTGACAGAGTAATCACCTAGAAACCTTACAAGCGCTTGTTTGTTTTCACCAGAACACATACATTTCTTGAAATCAGGTATAACTCTACCCTCAATAACCTGGAAAACTTTAGCAATGAAAGCAGTTTTGGATCGACGATCACGTTCAGTGTTTTTGATAGAATTTGGAACATCATATCTGTCAAAAATATCGACAACAGTTGATGCCAAATCAAAGCAAGTAATCTGTTTTTTGACAAAGTCAGCTGCCATTTCACCAAAAGTTCGGAACATTTTCACATTTGTTGACTGAAGCAATGCCATGCCGTCCCTGATAAGGGTTGTTTTAGACATATCAAACACTGTTAGAGTATGTCTAACAGAAACGCCTTGTTCAAGCTGATGTAAAAGATCTGCTTTGCAAGTTTTCCGCATAGTTCCGTCGTCGTGAAATAATGCCGTTGGAATGGGACCAATAGGAAAGGACAGGACCTTGTCCACAGTGACGTCATCACGGCAGTTGGCGAGAACCAAAGCACGACGAAAAACTAGCTCGGGATTGATATGAACATTAACTGTGTCCCCAGAACGACACTTCAGCTTTGTCTTTTGAGTCATATCTTCAAATGACTTCAGTTTTGACCTTGGGATTGGGCTGTAAAAACTACGACTCTGACCATCTGACAAACAACCATCAACAAAAGATTTCACCATTTTTGTACCTTCTTCAAAAGATGTGAGCAATGAATCTTTTACCTCTCTAGACGCATGCATGCCAGTCGAAATATTTATGAGGGAGTCTGGGTGCAAAGACACATCAAAAGGATCGGTCATTTCATTTATAATGTGGTCAATCAAGTCAAAGACTTGCTGGTTATCACGTTTCATAGCTGCTGGTTTTGTCTCTTGATGACCTACATCATCCTCTGTTGACAACCCAGACCTCTCACGCATTTCTGAGCTAAAGAAGCTTACAACATGACCTGTTAGACTCCATCTCACCAAAGCAGTTTTTTTCCTTGTTAATCCAACAATGCCACCTTTTCCCTTGGAGTCTTTGATGACTGTCTTCTCAGTTTCCATGTCACTCCAAACTCCGTTAAAAACACCTGCTTTCTGACATATAGCAAACTGGCCTGCATCAAAAGCTGTCTTTATTTGAACTGGGAGGTTAAGCATATCAAGTATATACACTGGAGCCCATCTAGAGTAGTTTGTTCTATTTGTGATGAAGAAGAATGGCAACATATTGCAAACACTTTTTAAGTGCAAGGACCAAACTCCCTCTCGCTCAGCACGAATATTCCGGAGCATAACTTCAACTGCATTGAGAAACATATCCCAGTATTTAAATGTGGGTGACTCATCTCGACCCCATGTTTCAAATTTGACAAAAAGTGGTTGCATGTGATTTTTGAATCTGCATTTAAGTTCAGAGAGCATTTCTGTCACATTTTTTGTGTCATCCGTATTGGCAGTTAGATAATCTGTTAAAGTGGTCAGCAAATCTTCGGGCATTATTTCAGAATATCCGTTTTGATCACACCACTTGAAAAATGCAACAAACCATAAATATTTCAATGCTTCATAAGCCAGAGTTAAACCTCGAACTGCACGATTAAATTGCTTACCTTATAACATTTGATCAACAGTACTACCAGAATAAACACAAGAGTCTACCAGTAGATCTCGAAGACCTCCATCTGCCCACAACTTTCCAATAGTAGTAATATAACAGGACAAAGTATGAAATCCGCCCAGCCTAAGGATATGAGACTGAAAAACATTGGGCAATGACCACTTGACCTGCTGTGATATAGCATAGAGTTGTTGATCAAATGTCTGTATTGAATTATCTTGGCCAACTGCATTTGTCATGTCGACACACTTCTTCATAGTTGTGAAAACGGTAGTCATGTCACTTGGTTTTGAGTCAACAACGGGTGCATATGTGACTAGGGTTTTCTGTGTAACCGAACTAGAGTTCTTGCTATTAAATCTTGTCCAAAATGGTACCAACTGTTGATTTTGTTTAGGCAGTTCAACTGGTATAGTCAGGTTATCTCTTGCAAGGAGTCTAAAAAAAACCCAAATTGAATCGTTGACGTCAACGCTTATTTCAGAACAAGATATAATAGCTTGATAAGTGTCCTTGCGACGAGGAGGTTCAGGTCTCTGCTTCGGCTTTGAAAATGGTAAACAATCCATCAATGAAACAGTTTGATCGGTTACAGGAAGGGATTTGTCTTGTCCACGTTTCACCTTGATATTTTCGACATCTGACGCATAATGCTCTGGTTGTAATTGAAAAACTGCTCGGGCCATGGAATGAAATGTATCCTTCCCATCAACTGTTTCGGTATTAATGTCTATATTGTCTGAACCTTCTTGTACAAGATAATCCCCAGAATCATTTGGGATGATACCATTTGGAACATAAACACCATTATTTATTTTTTCAATTTCATGATTTGCCAGAGAGGTTAAGTATCTCCTGACCTCATCATAAGAAGAACAGAAGCCATGAGAGTTTAGAATTTCAATTAGTTGTTTTGAACCAAATTCATGGTGCAGTTGTAATGCCAAGCCAATGTGAAAAGGTGTAATTACAGATTTACAAAGAGAAACTATGCATTCTGAAAGCGACAAACATTTTCGCATTTTTTCTATGGGCAATTCCCTTTGGGTTTCAACTGCTAAAAATGACTTCTCGTCAATTAACCAAGATATGAACTTGGTTAAATGTGCGGGCATAGACTGAAGTGAAAGTGGAAGGGAACAGTCTGATGGCATGGGATAGAAGTCGTTGGTAATATCAAATGTGTTTATTTCACGTCTAATAATCTGAGCGGCAGAATGTAAAACTTGATAATCCGAAAGTGTATATGGCACGGCTTCAGATTGTAAACTCATCTGAGCTACTTTAAGATCGGCTTTTATTTGACTTGCAGCTTTTATAGCATCGCCAATCGAAACAGAACTGCTGAAAATAATATTGGATCTACTATGGCCTTGTTGTGATTGTATAACAATGGAATCCCCATAGTGTTTAAGTAATCTATTTTGCAGCTTATTTGAGGTGTATTTTGCAGCTCGATCTTCAGGTAACAAAGCGCGATATTTTTCAAGTAACGATGACATTAGAAATGCTTTATGTTTCACCAGCAAATCAGAATTTATGTCTGTTATCAATCTTTCAAACGCCAAATCGTGATCAGAAGACTCTGTTTCTTCTTTAACTGGTTCCTTTGGTACTTTCATAAAAAATTTCAGAATGCAGCCATTGTGATATACCGCTTTATTGTAAAACTGCTCGTGTAACACCCTTGTTTCAATTTCAGAATCCCCAATTTTCCTTGCTACGTCACGTATTTTTTTCATTCTGTCTTCTGAATCAATTTTATGAAGCTTGGAATCTTTTTTTATAGCTTTTCTTTTTACATAAAAAGCAACAGTTCCAGTCAGATCTTGTGGTAATATCAGAGGAACAGGCTTTACTTGTTGAACCCTTAATCACGGTTGTTGTAGAGTCATCTTGATCATAGCAAGAAAGATTTTGCTTACTGGTATATGTTTTGCTACAAGATCTGTGATACTTAATATTAAAACTTTCTGACAGAACTCTATCAATTGGGGATACCTCGTCAATAATTCGGTTATACACTACATCTTTTACGTATTTCTGCAGCCTTTACAAAGGTCTGTTTACCCTTATCGGTAAAACTGTACAATTGTTCAACACTTTGTTGTTGGCAAATAATACATTGATCCCAATTTAAGGAGGTTTTAGGTTTTTTAGAGCTGCTTGGAAGAAGTTTCACTGGACTATCAAACTGTGACATTTTGCGGAAAATTTACACGACACTTCCGATCTTTTTTTTTCACTTTCACAGTACACAAATAAAGATAAGCAAAAACAATAATTTGAAACAATATTCTGTAACTAAAACGTTACAGTAAACAACAATAAATATCAACAACAAAAAATAACTACAAAATAATGATGAAAATAACAAAATGAAAAGGCTTTAAGCAATAATTGCGAAGCAACAATTTGGTCTCGATAACAGAATTGTGATCGGATTAAGGAATATAATGTTTTAATAAATACCGGACTAGAAATCCAGAAAATACTTCTAATTTCGATAGCTCCATGGGCATTTTATAAACACACGAAACATGTACTATTTGAAAATGTATGTTAAGGAGGTAAAAGCGTCATGTTATTGAAATATAAAAGATTAGTTTTACTCGACATTTCGTGTGGTGATACCTGTGTAATTCTAAATATAGTATTTGAAAGTCGTCAATCAAGAGATTTAATGTACTCATTGAATTTAAAAATATCAAAACAATTGCATGAAAGTAAATTAATATCATTTTGTTTTTTAAATGTTTTCTTTAATGTCTTGTTCTTAGAATAAGACAACATAATTGGTATTTACTGGATAGATCTTAAGAAATATTGAATATATTACCATTAATCAACTTTCTGCAAAATACGCAATTATTCGGAAAAAATGCATTTTTCGAGGCAATGTGACCATACGATTTTCTTACGGCATGATTTTTATGTAAGATTAATGTATTACCCCTCGTTTAAAAGCGTTTTTTGCCGTGTAGTCGATGGGTACATTAAACTCTTTAATTAAGCGACTTATTTAGATATCGCCGCTGGACTATTAATACTTCCTGTTTCAGATGTAGGTATACACCTCCCATTTTCGGCTACATAGTAGCCTGTTAGTTGTTTGCACCTAAAATTATAACATTCAGTATATAAAAAATAAATATTTCCATGTACGTTCTATTAATAGAAATTTAAATTAACAAAATCAGGAATTTAAAGACCAACATATCTATATATTATTCTATTAAATGAAAATATATACTTTTTAATAATATTGAAATAAAAATGATGTAATCATAAAAATAATATAATAATTATTGGTCAATTCTAAAAACACAGAATTTAAAGAAAGATAACTATACTGCACAACGATCAATAGACAATCAACTTTATGTCCGCCTGATACTGAGGAAACGGTGGTGTGTGAATATTTGTAGTAATTAACTATCAAAACATGAACAAATCGCTTCAAATCATTAGTAAAAATACACCTCTTAAATTATGTGTATTCAGATAATTGATCGGCATGAATTAAACTGATAAAAAGTCGCCAAATACAGAACTATTTCCTGCGCCCCAAATCTTGAATAGATAGTATGCACTGATCGAGTATATGAAAATACTTCAAAATCGGATAACAACTGCATAGTAATTGGCTGTTTCTTATGCACATATGAAGAGGGTATTTGTTGATACAATTAAAGAAACAATATAGCCTATTATCCGTGATACTTTCAATTTGAAACAAAAATGTATGAGAAATATTGAAAACTGTTTAAAATTATTTAATTTGGTTCACAAATTAGAATTTTGTGAACGTAGGTTACACTTACCTGATATCCTTACATTGTGGATTGTCTTTCCGGTTTTAGGTCACATCTCGCTAAAGCGCTTGACTGATTCAGATTCAAACACTCAGTGAATCAGATCAAGCATAGAATCACCTTCAGTTGTCTTCGGCGAAATCCAAACGGTACGCCAAAAGAATTACTGAAGGGTGGGTAGGGTAGTATATCAGGTAAGTGTAACCTACGTTCACAAAATTCTAATTTGTGAACCAAATTAAATAATTTTATATTACNTATCTTTACGTATTTCTGCAGCCTTTACAAAGGTCTGTTTACCCTTATCGGTAAAACTGTACAATTGTTCAACACTTTGTTGTTGGCAAATAATACATTGATCCCAATTTAAGGAGGTTTTAGGTTTTTAAGCGCTGCTTGGAAGAAGTTTCACTGGACTATCAAACTGTGACATTTTGCAGAAAATTTACACGACACTTCCGATCTTTTTTTTTCACTTTCACAGTACACAAATAAAGATAAGCAAAAACAATAATTTGAAACAATATTCTGTAACTAAAACGTTACAGTAAACAACAATAAATATCAACAACAAAAAATAACCACAAAATAATGATGAAAATAACAAAATGAAAAGGCTTTAAGCAATAATTGCGAAGCAACAATTTGGTCTCGATAACAGAATTGTGATCGGATTAAGGAATATAATGTTTTAATAAATACCGGACTAGAAATCCAGAAAATACTTCTTATTTCGATAGCTCCATGGGCATTTTAAAAACACACGAAACATGTACTATTTGAAAATGTATGTTAAGGAGGTAAAAGCGTCATGTTATTGAAATATAAAAGATTAGTTTTACTCGACATTTCGTGTGGTAATACCTGTGTAATTCTAAATATAGTATTTGAAAGTCGTCAATCAAGAGATTTAATGTACTCATTGAATTTAAAAATATCAAAACAATTGCATGAAAGTAAATTAATATCATTTTGTTTTTTTAAATGTTTTTTAATGTCTTGTTCTTAGAATAAGACAACATAAATTGGTATTTACCGGATAGAGCTTAAGAAATATTGAATATATTACCATTAATCAACTTTCTGCAAAATACGCAATTATTCGGAAAAATGCATTTTTCGAGGCAATGTGACCATACGATTTTCTTACGGCATGATTTTTATGTAAGATTAATGTATTACCCCTCGTTTAAAAGCGTTTTTTGCCGTGTAGTCGATGGGTACATTAAACTCTTTAATTAAGCGACTTATCTAGATATCGCCGCTGGACTATATTGCTAGTGACCTACAAGATGAAACTGAGTGCAAAATTACATTGAAAAATCACATTTCAGCTAAAATTGTGATAAAAAATAACAAAGTTTAAAGACTTTAATATCTAAATATTCAAATATTTTGACAGGAAAATGCATTTTTATGGAGAACATCATTATATTTGGCTGCCAGTGCTTCAGCAGAATTCTTTGCAGACATTGCATTGTGTCCGATGGAAGCTGTAAAAGTAAGAATTCAGACACAATCAGGTTGGAGTACCACACTTAGGGAAGGATTTCCTAGGATAATGCAGGAAGAGGGTATATCAGGGTTTGTATCATTTGTCTTTCTTTCCAACAATTGTAATCCCACAGTTTTGACACAACCTTACCTTTGAAATAAAAATCAGATGTGATTCTTCTTCTGTTTCAATCCAAGGGTTCTGATCCTTCTACACCTCTTTGACCTTGTTCATATGTTATATTTTACTTCTGTATTTAAACCCCCACACGTAGTGGCGAGGTATTATGTGATACCCTCAGTCATGTGTCCATCTGTCTGTCCGTTTCAACTGATAACTTGTAAACCAAATAACATTCTGTCTTCAAACTTGATATTTAGGTTGTTTGCCACAAAACTCGGACCAAGATTGATTTTTGGTTCAGAGGTCCAAGGGGTTCTACAGTTATGCCCCTTGAAACTGAAATTAGGCCATAATAAAAAATATGTTTGTTGGGCGTTAGCCGCCCGACCCTAAAAAATGCCTACGACCGGAAAAATTTTTTTGGGTTTTGGCATTTCTTTTTTTTTGGTTTGTGTTTGTACCCAATGCAAATGCATAAGATTGGTCCAAAGCTCCGGAAACGGTCATATTTGTCAGACATGACCGAAAGAAATTTGTTCGGTTCAGTTTGAAAAATCAGTGCTCTGTTGTAAAAAGATTGGTATATTTTTCACTGAACTCATGGTATCAGTCATGATTACATAATCTCATTATGGAATCAGTTCCTGGCTTAAATTAAGGAACTAACTACCACTGAAGTTTAGTTGACACGAATCGATATCGACCACATGCGCTTGCTTCACTGTAGCTTAAACCTCATCCGAATCTTTTCAGCATCAAACGGGATAAATCAACGAGCGGTTGGAGAACATTTTGAATTATAAAAGGAATCATGTTTGAATTAGTATAGATAACGACCAATTCATGCTACGGAAATAAACTATTCTATTATTACCGCGTTATTATCAATACTGCGCATGCGTGGCCTTTACCGCAAAAGTGAAAGTGGATTCCCCCTTTCATCACGTTGACAAACTGGGCGAGATATAAGTAACAATTTTGTATAGATATTTTATTTAAGAAATAAATAAAAGTAGACGGGACAATTAGGAATCTGTCTATTGCAGGTCAATATTTACTCTTAACATTGCCAAACTAAATTTCACAGCACCTGCAGTTTCAGCATTTGATGTTACGATGGGAACATTAACAAAGACCC
>MJUU01000004.1:257173-268003 GCA_002080025.1 Modiolus philippinarum | reverse complement strand
ATAGCAGTTACACTTCCATCTAATAAATAATTACTTTAATACATATATAGTATTTCATTCTGTAGTAGGGGTTAGCCTACAGGATGACTATTTGTAAATCAGACTGCTGAACCCAGTCTGTGTCTAAAACTGTTACAAGTGTAAACATTGTTTAATATCAAAAGTTAAAGTATGAATATTTTTTGAACATTAATATTATGTAGTATATCATAGTTACAGCACGAATTTAGGCTTTGCCTTGTATTATACAACTAAGGGTCACGCGCATGTGCAAGTGATAAGATTTGTCAGTTACCTGCCTATATGAGGTTGATGGTTTNATATATATATATATATAGGTGCAGACATGAATGCAGATTTGGCACAAAAAGATCACTTATCCAAATAAGATGTGAAATAAAACAATATACTCTTTAAAGCAAGGTAAAAAAAATCCCTTGTCAGGGAAAAAAAAAAAAAAAAACCTACCCATCATCAAAAAGGTAGGGTCGGCAAACGCCCAACAAACAATTTATTAATGGCAGCCTTATGTGAATTTTTGGGTTCCCACTGATAACTAACATAATGTCTTCAGTTTTGGTATGTAATTGTTATCCAAGATAGATTTTGGGTTTAGAAATTCAACTGGTTCTAGAGTTATGCCCCTTGAAACTTTGAAATTTTGTGAATTTTAGGGTTTCCAACTGATAACTTGTTAATGAAATAACATAGTCTTCAGACTTTTATCACAATGCACTTTTGAGTTTCGAAGAACAAAGAATTCTGGAGTTATGCCCCTTTAAACTTAGAATTTTTGGCCGGGTTGCACGGAGTGCACGGGCGTGCGGGGAAAATGGGATACTGATTTTGTGAAATCAACTCCTCCTACAGTTTTCAACCTACATCTTTGAAACTTCACACAATGTTTCTACATATATTTTAGATGTGCACCTCCCTTTTTGGAATTATTTTGAAAATATTTTCTTATTTATATGGACTTTGGAACTTAGTCATTTTTTATCAACATTTTCAACAAAGGGTACCTATTTTGTGAAATCAACTCCTCCTACAGTTTTCAACCTACATTATTGAAACTTCACAAAATGTTTCTATATATATTGTTGATGTTCACCTCCCTTTTTGGAATTATTTTGAAAATTTTTTCCTATTTTTACGGACTTTGGAACTTAGTCATTTTTATTGACATTTTCAACAAAGGGTACCTATTTTCATGATTTTGTGAAATCAACTCCTCTTACAGTTTTCAACCTACATTTTTGAAACTTCACAAAATGTTTCTTTATATATTGTAGATGTGCTCCTCCCTTTCTGGTATTATTTTGCAAATTTTATCCTATTTTTACAGACTTTGGAACTTGTTCAATTTTTATTTACATTTTCAACAAAGGGTACCTACTTTGTGAAATCAAGTCCTTCTACAATTTTCATCTCTGACTTTTGAAACTCCACAGAATGTTTCTATATATTTTGAAGATGTGCACCTGACTTTATTGAATTATTTCCAATATTTTTTCATATTTTGCCAGACCTTTTGACTTAGTCATGTTTTATCAATATTTTCAACATATTCTATACACAGACCCAGTAGGGAACCAATAAAACAACGCTTTATAGCTAGAAGCACCCAAATGCAACCCGGCCATTTGAGTCTTTGACCCATTTTTGTGAAATGTGGCAGGGTATCATTTAATGCACCATTACTATTTTTCTTTTAAGCTTAGGCCAAAATAAAATTATAGTTTGTTTCCCCAAACCCAACATTATCCAGCCAGGTGTGGGTAGGTAGGTAGGGAAACTGTTTTATTTTTTACAAAAAAGCAATGTTACAACTAATTTCAACAGCATGAATTTTAAATGCAGAAAAAAAATTTCCTCTCCAAAAGTGGCAATAACATTTTTTTTGGTTGCAGTGATTTTACTTGGTCATTTGGGTTTGGGGAAACAAATGATATTTTATCTCAGGCCTTACATGACCCAAAAAGTCGGTGTGAGCTACATGTATTCACTATTGCAATCACTTGCCCATCGTCAGTCCGTCCACCCATTTTCATCCGTCCACCTGTCACATTTTCATCAACTCCTCTCTGACACCACTGAAGCAAATTCAACCAAACTTGACAGGAATTCGGTTTAACAAAGATTTTGCTCATTTCATTTCCATCCAACAAAACATAAGTGCTAATGGAGAACTTATATTTAACATTTTTAGCTCATCTGGCCTAGAAGGCCAAGTGAGCTTTTGCCATCACTTTGTGTCCGTCGTCCGTCCGTCCGTCCGTCAACAATTTCAAAAATCTTCTCCTCTGAAACTGCTGGGCGAATTGTAACCAAACTTGGCCTGAATCATCACCAGGGTATGCAGTTTCAAAATTATGTTCGATTAGTCCGAGGGTGAAACAACATGGCTGCTGTTACTGAAAATAGAACATAGGGGTAAATTGCTGTATTTTGCAAATAACTCGAAAACGGTTACAGATATCAAAAATCTGACAGGAGTAAAAATGATCAGCATGGCACGATCTACCAGCCCTGCAATTTTGAAGAAAATCTGAAAACCCGTTTTAGAGTTATTGCCCTTTTTCCATAAAATTTTCAAAATTTTGATATTTTTTATTTTTTTATCAAAAAAACTATAACAGATAGAGGTCAACTTTAAATTGATAAAATGTTCAGCATATCAAGATCTATCCACCCTGAAATTTTGAAGAAAATCAGAAACCCTTTGTAGAGGTTATTGCTTTTTTCACCAAATTTTAAAATTTTTTGTATTTTTCGTCTTTTATTTCCAAAGCTATAGAAGATGAAGGTTAAGTGTAAATTGATGAAATGTTTGCCATGCTGTGGCGACTTCAAAACTGGTGTTGAAATTGTTTGTTGATCACCATTTTCAAAATGGCCGCCAAAAAAAGGCGGGAAAATGCAACATTGTCCGATTTCAATAAAAATTGGTTTCCAAATAGATATTGATGTTGCGACTTCAAAACCGGTGTTGAAAATTTTTCGTTGATCGCCATTTTCGAAATGGCTGACAAAAAAGGCAGGAAAATTCAACATTGTCTGATTTCAATGAAATTTGGTTTCCTAATAGATATTGATGTTGCGACTTCAAAACTGGTGTTGAAAATTGTACATTGACCGCCATTTTTAAAATGACCACCAAATAAGGCGGGAAAATTCAGCATTGTCTGACTTCAATAAAATTTTGTTTCCAAATAGATATTGATTTTGCGACTTTATGGTGTTAAAAATTGTTGTTGACCGCCATTTACATAATGATGCCTCGACTTCAAAACTGGTGTCAAAAGTGGTCCTGAGCAAGAATGTTTTTTGTCAAAAAAGTCCAACAAAGACATATAGTAAAACATGATCAGACTTTAAATACAGTTCAAAAATTGGTTGAGTTTGAGCTACCAAAGTTAGAGAGACTGAAGTTTAATTGTATAACTTACAATGTTAGCTTGATTGTGGCAAATGAAAACCAGGTGAGCGATACAGGCTCCTGGGAGCCTCTGGTTTAATATGTGTAATATATAGTTGTTTTTTTTTTTAATTCATAGTTTTTACAAAGGACTGGTTCCTTTGTGGGCAAGACAGATTCCATACACCATGATGAAGTTTGCATGTTTTGAAAGAACATTAGAAGCTTTGTACAAATATGTAGTGCCAAAACCTAGAAGTGAATGTAACAAATCTGAACAACTTATGGTCACGTTCTGTGCTGGTTATATTGGTAAGATATTTGATTCATTAGTCCTAAAATTTAGTTTCATTTGTTTGTCTCCATCACACCCCATCCCTAATATTATCTTTCAGAAAAATTTATGCTGCCTATTTATTTTTACAGTTAAAGACTTCAGATTCAGTGCTATCTTTGTATCATTCTTAGATATGTAAAAACAACTGCAAAATTTTTGTGGTCATAGTGTGGTAGGTGCAATTGGCAGTTGCGACATCTGTAGTGAACATGACTTTAATTCTAGTGGACAGATTATTATCAAATTTTAGTATGATGTTTCTATGAAGGCGCATTAACCTGGGTTTTGATGTCGGGTTCCTGGCCCTGTATGTTTCAGGAAAAGGAGCCAAAAAGGAGTTGAATTTGGTGTTTTCACGTAATTTACTGTAGAATCTTTATTATTTATCGTAATTTTGATTTGTTTCTTTCATTGTTTTCCTTAGGAAATTTCCAATCTAGTAATTCAAATAGATTTCATGTGATGCGTACCTTCATGATGTCTAATGAAAAATTAACATAGTGATCAGATTTTTGTTAACTTATTTTCCTTTCTGAACTATTAGGGTCAAACTGGGCCAAAATTGCAAACATGCAGTTTATCTAAAATTTTTATTTTTCATTATCCCCGCCGCAGCGCGATGCGGGGATATGGTAATGCCGGGCGTCCGTTGGTGCATCTGTCTGTCTGCCTTGTTAGCGCTCTAGCAAGCTTATTTTTCATCGGATTTTGATAAAATTTATACAGTAGATTAAGTTCATGGATGCCTCAAGCGAGTTCGAAGATGAGTCCTTGTCGAATATTTTTGAAGGAGTTATGCCCCTTTTTAATTTTGAAAATTGACTAAATATCCTTGTAAGTGCTGTAGCAAATTTATTTCTCGTTGGATTGGTATAATATTAACACAGTAGCTGTAGTTCAAGGATACCTCAACCAAGTTCAAAGATGAGCCCTGGTTGAATATTTTTATAAGAGTTATGCCCCTTTTTAGCTCACCTGGCCTAAAAGGCCATGTGAGCTATTGCCATCACTTGGCGTCCGTCGGCGTCCGTCCACCCATTGTCCACCCGTCCGTCGTAAACTTTTTCAAAAATCTTCTTTTCTGAAATTACTAGGCCAATTTTAACCAAACTTGGTTTGAATCATTACCAGGGTATCTAGATTCAAAATTGTGTTCAATTAGTCCGAGGACCAAACAACATGGCTTGGTGTTACTAAAAATAGCACATGGGGTAAATTGCTGTTTTTGGCAAATAACTCAAAAAATCGTTACAGATATCAAAAATTGGATGGAGTAAAAGTGATCAGCATGGCAAGATCTACCCTCCCTGCAATTTTGAAGAATATCTGATTACCAGTTTGGGAGTTCTTGCCCTTTTTCAAGAAATTTTTCAAAATTTTAATATTTTTTATACGACCGCAAAAAAAAAATTTGCAGTCGTATAATGGTATGGTGCTGTCGTTGTCGTCGTTGTCTGTAGACACTTTTGTTTTTGGTCAATAACTTTAGTTTCAGTTGACCAATCCTTATGAATTCCTTGGCACAAAAGGAAGGCTTGGCTTAGTTTTTATAAAAGGGGCCAAAAAGGGTTGAATTTGATGTTTTCATATATTCTACTGTAGAATCTTTAATATTTATCAGATTTTGATGGGGATTCTTTCAGTGTCCTCGTGAGGAAATTTCCAATCAGTAGTATGGCAACGGATTTCATGTGGCTTGTACCGTTCACGAGATAAATGGGGCCCAAAGGGGGCAAAGTTCAAAAATTTTAATTTTTTTAATTTTTAGTCTGATTTTGATGCAGTTTTTTAGGGCCATGAAATGGCGGCGCCCTATAGTAATCAGCCTGTCCGTCCGTCTGTCCGTCAGCGTTTTCTATGTCGTACGATAACTCAAGATTGCCAGCACGGATTTTTATGATTTTTGTACTTTAAGTTGAACATGACCAAAGGAAGCTCCCTTTCGTTTTTGAGGAAAATCAGAAAATGTTTTTGGGGAAAAAACTTAGTTTTTATATGAAAAAATGCATATTTTGAGAATTGACTCTATGTCGTATGATAACTCAAGATTGCCTTCAGGGATTTTAATGATTTTGATCCTCAAGGTTGAACTTGACCAAAGGAAGCTCCCTTTCGTTTTTGAGGAAAATCGGAAAATGATTTTTGGGAAAAAAAACTTAGTTTTTATATGAAAAAGTTCATATTTTGTGAATTAACTCTATGTTGTATGATAACTTAAGATTGCCTTCAGGGATTTTAATGGTTTTGGTACTCAAGGTTGAACTTGACCAAGGGAAGCTCCCTTTTGTTTTTGAGGAAAATCGGGAAAATGATTTTGGGGAAAACATAGTTTTTATATGAAAAACAGCATATTTTGAGAATAAGCTCTATGTTGTATGATAGCTTGAAATGACTTTTACAGATTTTTATAAGTTTTATGCACAGTGTTGAACTTGATCAAAAGAAGGCCCTAATGATTTTTATGAGATTCATAAAATATTTTGGGGAAAAAACTTAGTTTGTATATAAAAAAATTCATATTTTGAGAATTAGCTCTGTTGTATGATAACTTGAAATGACCTTCATATATTTTTTCAATGTTCTGATTTGATCTGAACAGGTGAGACATAAGTTGTCAAAATGGCCATATACAGAAACTAAATTTACAATAACTTAAGATTTTGTTATTTATGTTTTTCCCCAAATATTGCTTTATGATTTCCATAGAATTCCGCAAACAGGTTTTTGGGACATGCAAGGGGGCAGGGCCCTTTCTGACTTAGTCAGTATTCTAGTTGCATTGGATTCCTTATGAAAAATTAACATAGCGCTGCACCATTGGATTTTTGATAACGTGTTTCTTTTCCAACCTATGAGGGGCCCAACGGGGCAAAAATTGCAAACATGCAGAATACCTAAAATTTTTATTTTTCATCCGATTTCAATGGGATTTTTTTCTTTAGATTTCTCACATTGTAGGCTTTCAGTGGTATGTCAACGGATTTTGTGTAGCTCTTACCGTTTCTGAGCTATTAGGGGTCAAAGGGGCCAAAGTTGCAATTTTTAGAAATATGTAAAATCTTTATTTTACATCAGATTTTGATGGGATTTTTTTCTTTGGATTCCTCTCAATGTAAGCTGTCAGAAGTATGTCAACAGATTTGATGTAGCTCTTACCATTTCCGAGCTATAAGGGGTCAAAGGGGTCAAAATTGCAATTATTAGAAATATGTGAAGTCTTTATTTTTCATTAGTTTTTGATGGGATTTTTATGTTTAGATTGTTCTCATTGTAAGCTTTCAGTGATATGGCAGTATATTTTGCGTTGCTCTTTGGTTTCCAAGCTATAATGGGTCAAAGGGGCCAAATTCCAATATTTCAAAATATGTGAAACCTTTATTTTTCATTGGATTTCAACCTGAGTTTTTTTCTTTGGATTTCACTTGATGGTACTCAACAGAATTTCTTAGCTCTTACAATATCCTAGTAATAAGGGATTAAATTTTCACTAGTTTGTGTCCAGTTAATTAATGTGTCAAGGTCCTCATTGTGTCCAGCAAATTACTGTGTCCACATTCATTTTAGTTTACATTTGTTCAAATTTCAGTTATCATGCTGCGGTCGTATCATGCTGCGCTCGGCGTAGCCCTTTATTATTTTTTATCAAAGAAACTATAGCAGATAGAGATCAACTTGCAAAAATGTTCAGCATATCAAGATCTACCCACGCTGAAATTTTGGAGAAAATCCAAAAACCGTTGTAGGAGTTATTGCCCTTTTTTTCACAGAATTTTCAAATTTTTCATATTTTTCGTCTTTTATTTCCAAAACTACAGAAGATGAAGGTTAAATGTAAATTGATAAAATGTTTGCCATGCTGTGCTTACTTCAAAAACGCATGGTGTTGAAAATCGTTCATTGACCGCCATTTTCAAAATGGCCGCCAAGTGAGGCGGAAAAAATCAACGTTGTCTGATTTCAATGAAATTTGGTTTCCAAATAGGTATTGATGTTGCAACTTCAAAACCAATGTTGAAAATTATTTATTGACTGCCATTTTCAAAATGGCCACCAAAAAAGGCGAGAAAATTCAGTGTTGTCTGATTTCAATGAAATTTGGTTTCCAAATAGGTATTGATGTCGCAACTTCAAAACTTATGTTGAAAATTATTTGCTGACAGCCATTTTCAAAATGGTTGCCAAAAAAGGCAGGAAAATTGTTTGTTGACCGCCATTTACATAATGATGTCTCTGTTTCAAAACTGGTGTCTAAAGTGGTCCTTTTGTCAATAAAGAAAAATAGTACAACATGATCAGACTTTAAATACTGTTCAATATATTGGTGGTTGGTGGTGTTTGAGGTACTAAAGTTTGAGAGACTGATGATCAACTGTATAAATTACAATGTTACCACAATTGTGGCAACTGAAAGCCAGGTGAGCGATACAGGCTCCTGGGAGCCTCTAGTTGCAAATTACTCCAAAACCATTACAGATATCAAAATTCTGAGTAAAAATGATCAGCATGATGAGATCTACCTGCCCTGCAAATTTGGAGAATATCCGTTTACCCGTCTAGGTGTTATTGCCCCTTTTCCGTAAAATTTTCAGTTTTTTTTTTTGTTACTTTTGGTCTTATATATTGAAATTGATAGAAGATAGAAGTGAAGTTTATATAACAAAAATGGTCAGCATATTAAGATCTACATGTCCTGCAATTTTGAAGAAAATCTGACAACCCACATAGGAGTTATTGCCACTTTTTCTTTGAATTTTCACAATTTTGAACATTTTTACTTTTATTTCAAAAACTGTTTGAGATAAAGGTTAAATGTGAATTGCAAAAGTGTTGAGGTTTTCCAGAACTACAATTTCTACATATGTCCAGCAGGTTCACATCTCATCCAAGATGGCCACCAACGGGGAAGATAGTTTAACATAGGACCCTATGGGAAATAAATTCAAAGATCTTATCCTCTGAAATCACTGAGCCAATGGGGACCAAATTTTGTCACAATAGTCCTTGGGTGGTCCCCTTTAAAGTTTGTGATTTGTGCGTTTGTACCTCATCCAAGATGGTAGCGGGCGTGGAGCACAGTTTAACATAGGGACCCTATGGGAAATGCATTCAAATGTCTTCTCCTCTGAACCCACTGAGACGATTGGAACCAAACTTGGTTACAATAGTCTTTAGATGTTTTCCTTCAAAGTTTGTGATTTTTATGTTCATACCTCATTCAAGATGGCCGCCAGCAGGGAACATAGTTTAACATAAGGACCCTATGGGAAATGCATCCAAAGATCTTCTCTCTGAAACTACCAAGCCAAATTGAACCAAACTTGGTCACAATAGTCCTTGGGTGGTCCCCTTTAAAGTTTGTGATTTTTACATTCTTACCTCATCCAAGATGGCTGCCAGCGTGGAACATAGTTTAACATAGGGACCCTATGGGAAATGCATCCAAAAATCTTCTCCTTTGAAACTACCAAGCCAAATTGAACCAAACTTGGTCACAATAGTCCTTGGGTGGTCCCCTTTAAGTTTGTGATTTTTACGTTCTTACCTCATCCAAGATGGTGGCCAGCGTGGAACATAGTTTAACATAGGGACTCTATGGGAAATGCATTCAAATGTCTTCTCCTCTGAACCTACTGAGCCAATTGGAACCAAACTTGGTTACAATAGTCTTTAGATGTTTTCCTTCAAAGTTTGTGATTTTTATGTTCATACCTCATTCAAGATGGCCGCCAGCAGGGAACATAGTTTAACATAGGGACCCTTTTGGAAATGCATCCAAAAGATGTTCTCCTCTGAAACTACCAAGCCAAATTGAACCAAACTTGGTCACAATAGTCCTTGGGTGGTCCCCTTTAAAGTTTGTGATTTTTACATTCTTACCTTATCCAAGATGGCTGCCAGCGTGGAACATAGTTTAACATAGGGACTCTATGGGAAATGCATTCAAATGTCTTCTCCTCTGAACCTACTGAGCCAATTGGAACCAAACTTGGTTAAAATTGTCTTTGGGTGATCCCTTCCAAAGTTTGTGATTTTTAGTTTGTACCTCATCCAAGAATGAAAAATGTAACATCTGCTGAACTGATTTATAGTATGAATGGGTGGTCTATAGGTGACAATGAATAAAACCAGTGACCAGGTGAGCGATACAGGCTCATATGAGCCTCTAGCTACGTAAAATTTTTAACAATAGGGTACCCCCTTTGTCCGGAGCAAATCTTCCTCAGTATATGAGACAGGAAGTTTTTATTTTGCAGATCAATTGTACATATATCAAAGGTGTGCATGGTTGTTTGATTTTGATTTTTGATAATTTATGATAAAAATATCAGTGGTTGAACTTTGTCATTTTGATGTCAATTTTTAGCTCACCTGGCCTAAAAGGCCATGTGAGCTTTTCTCATCACTTTGCGTCCGTCGTCTGTCGTCCGTCCACAATTACAAAAAAATCTTCTTCTCTGAAACCACTCAGCCAATTTTGATGAAACTTTGGTGGAATGTTCCTTTGATGGTCCTCTTCCAAAATTGTGTCCGATGACCCCGCCCTCAAACCAAGATGGCCGCCAGGCTAAAAATAGAAAAAAGGGGGGATGAAATTTTTAAAATCTTCTCCTCTGAAACTACAAAGCCAATCTAAGCCAAACTTTCTTGAAATGATCCTTGGGTGGTCCGTTTTCAAAATTGTGTCCGATGACCCCGACCTCCGATCAATATGGCAGCAAGGCTAAAAATAGAAAAAAGGGGGAATGAATTTTGAAAATCTTCTCCTCTTAAACTATCATTTGGATTGTAACCAAACTTTGCTAAAATGGTGCTGTGGTGGTCTCCTTCCAAAATTGTGTCCGGCATTACCGACCTCTGACCAAGATGGCCGCCACAGCCGATCAAAGTTTAACATAGAACCCTATGGGAATTCCGTTGATTTTTTTTTCTGAAACTACTCACTCAGTTGGAACCAAACTTTGTTGGAATGGTCACCAGGTGGGTCCTTTTCAGAATGGTGTCAGATGACCCCTTCCGCCAACGTTGAAAATTGTTCCTTGACTGCTATTTTCAAAATGTCCGCCTTAAAAAGGCG